>JAVYIG010005138.1:0-143709 GCA_035222895.1 Strongylocentrotus droebachiensis
GAAGAGACATGCAAAATCCTTCAGATGCTGCTGGAGTACAACGATTTCTTGGATTCGTTAATTACCTGAGCAAGTTCCTCCCAAACCTGAGTGAGATTGTGCGGACCACTACGGTCTCTGACCAAGAAAGATGTAGAATGGTGCTGGCTGATGTGCATGATAATGCAATCAAGAGAATCAAGAAGGCAGTAACTTCAGAACCAGTACTGAGGTATTTTGACAAGGACACAGAGCTTGTTCTGCAAGCAGACGCCTCTGAAAAAGGCCTAGGAGCTGCAATCATGCAGGCGGGTCAGCCAATCGCTTACACAAGTAGGGCCCTGACTGAGGCGGAGACACGCTATGGCCCAAATAGAGAAGGAGTTGCTTGCAGTTACCTTTGGACTAGAAAGATTCCATCAGTACACCTATGGCAGGAAGTGATTGTTCAAAGTGATCACAAACCACTGGAGATCATCACAAAGAAAAACATGCATCAAGCTCCCAAAGACTCCAGAGACTCATTCTTCGCTTGCAAACTATGATGCTGATATCATCTATCATCCGGGCAGCAAGATGTACATTGCTGATACGCTTAGCCGAGCTTATCTACCTTCAATGGAGGAGGATGGAAGGACGAGTAGAGATGGAACAAGTCAACCTGATGGATCACCTGCCAATTGCAAAACCATTATTGGAAAAGCTAAAGCAATGCACAGCATAGAATGAGGTGATGCAAGAGCTACGTGCAACAGTAATGAATGGATGGCCCAGGAGGCAACAAGATCTCCCATCAAATGTCAGACCATACTTTCACATAAGGGATGAACTAAGCATCTCGGATGGTCTCATCTTCAGAGGTGAAAGAGTCGTGATACCAAATAGCATGAGGAAGGGCATGATCGAACGACTACATTCATCTCATCTTGGAGAAAGCAGCTGTTTAAAGAGAGCACGAGAATGCCTCTATTGGCCCAATATGAACAGTGAAGTGAAGAATTACATACAGAGATGTGATGTGTGTAGAGCCATGGGTACCAGACAGCAGAAGGAGCCTTTACAGCAGCATGAGGTGCCAGACAGACCTTGGCAAAAGTAGGGGCAGATCTGTTTGTCCTTGATTCCCGTCAACTACCTGGTGATAACAGACTACTATTCCAACTCTAGAGGTAGACTCTCTGACAACTACAACTTCAGCTGCTGTGATACACAAAATGAAAGCCCAATTTGCCCGACATGGAATTCCAGAGGAAGTGATAACAGATAATGGCCCACAGTTTGCATCTGACGAATTTGCCAGGGTTTGGGGCCACGTGGGAATTCAAGCACACAACAACATCTCCCCTTTATCCTCAGGCAAATGGTAAAGTGGAAAATGCTGTGAAGACCGCCAAAGCACTTCTTAAGAAGCAAAAGAAGGACACACAGACCCATATCTGAGTTTGTTGGCCTATAGAAATACGCCAACAACCCGGGTTTACTTCCAGTCCAGTGCAACGACTAATGAATAGAAGAACCCGAACTACACTACCAACTACCTCAAAGCTACTAACATGCGAGTTCCCCCCGGGGTGAAAGAACAGAGGAAGAGGACCAAAGAGCAGCAAGCACAACAGTACAATCGGTCAGCTAAAGAAATGGGCTTCATTGAAGCCAGGTGACGTGGTACGCATCCAACCACATAATAGGCAAAAGGAGTGGCGAAGAGCAAAGGTCCTTCGTTCAGCACCAGAGCCACACTCATATGTGGTGATGACAGAGACGTGAGCTACTTATCGTAGAAATAGGAGACATCTTCGCCAAGTGGCTGAAACCTGGAGTCGCCGTGAGCCTGATGATGGGGTGATAATTGAACCAAGTACGCAGATACAGCCACCCACAAGCAGTGGTGATGCCCAAATTGCAACACAAGAGAGGAGTGAAGACAAAACCAGATCTCCAAGATTTTGTGAAGTAGGAACTCAGTTTGAAGGTGTTCGAGAAACAAACAACATTGGATCTACAGCTTAAATATGAACAATAGACTGAAATTGCTGGACAAGACAGTGAACGAGGTATAAAGGACTCGGGGATATTTCGTTCATTATACCGAACTCCTGGACCATTTGACCTTAAAGGCCTATCATTCTCATACTTGGACAGTTGAACTATTCATGTTCATTATATGCTCATTTACATATCACTATAACCGGTTTTGGAACCCTTTTGTCACAACTCTTTCTCATCTGATATTTATGCATATTGTTTGCAGTAGTTGGATTTGAAACCTCAAGTCTAACATTTAAACTTTTATTTTTTGGACTTGCTTTTACATATTTTTCATATTGAAAAAAAAAAAAAGAAAAAAAAAAAAGAAAAATGAAGGGAAAGATGTAAGAGGTGCAGCGCCACCTCTTGGCTAGAAGGAGGACAATGTGAGAGGACTCGAATGAGCAGAAGGCTGAATGTAAGCAGCGCGAGACAAACCAGAATATAACTCTTCAGTGTTAACAAACCCACTGTTTCCAAGAGTAGTTCTTAATTGAGAGTCATAGTAAGATACTACAACAGACATAGTAGTCGATACTTTTCGTGTCCATTAATCGTCCTTATCGTAACGTTTCATCGCAAACTGTGAGCCGGTGGTTGAAAAGGGTCCTTCATCTAGCCGGCATCGACACTTCGATGTTTAAGGGACATACCACTCGTGCAGCAACCAGTGCAGCCTTTTGAAGTGGCACAGCGATTGACGCTATTCTTGCTACTGCAGGATGTAGTTCTGTAAGAACATTCGCACTTTTCTACAACAAACCTCTGAATTTGACGAAAAACTCATTTAAAATTGCATCGCTGCAATAAGTGATATCGAACTTTGTTGCTCTTTTTCGAACTCTAGAATATTATTGACTCTGACAAGCAGGTCAGCATGTGCTTAGTCTACATGTTTATGCCAATTTTTTCTTCATACATGAACTCTGTGATAAGGCTCACAGTTTTATTTGTCTATTTTTAGCAATCACATACAAATAGCTGTGCTATAATGTATTTTTGATCTTTTAGGGCATGTTTAGCCCGTTAAAGAATAAAAGAACGGAAAAGGTTTTATATCAAACTATGGTTCTTTTCTATTTTGTTGTTCCATCTCATTCAAATTGCTTTAAAATCCCAGACATGATTTCGAATAATTAGGCGTTACGAAGTAGAATAATTAAATTAAACGGGATTTAAATGAAATTTAATATTGAAGTTTAATTTATATTCTACGAAGTATAAGCCTAATATGAGGAATCATGTCCCTCCCTGATTGAATGTTCTGTCAGTGTGACTATTAATACAATTGATTTTGTTCTCTTTTTCCCGCCCTTCTTTGCATGATTGAATGAGCCTTTTGTCTTCGAATACTGATGCACGTGGCTTTGAGTGGGCTTCTTATACATGATGCGGAGGATGCTCATTTGCATATGAATGAAGTCCCAGAGACTTTGAATGTGTGGTATTTCCGAACGGTGGCAGGTGTACTATATTTCTAAATTCATGCTGTAAAATTACATGGTGGTGTAAACAAATAAAACAAAGTTGCTTCAAATACAAATACCCAAAAAGGTACTTCCACACCAAAGCTGTAAACCAAATTAACAAACATTTGTATTTATACAACGTTTTTGTACTATATTTCTACATTCATGCTGTAAAATTACATGGTGGTGTAAACAAATAAAACAAAATTGGGTCAAATACAAATACACAAAAAGGTACTTCCACACCAAAGCTGTAAACCAAATTAACAAACATTTGTATTTATACAACGTTTTGTACTATATTTTTACATTCATTCTGTAAAATTACATGGTGGTGTAAACAAATAAAACAAAATTGCTTCAAATACAAATACACAAAAAGGTACTTCCACACCAAAGCTGTAAACCAAATTAACAAACATATGTATTTATACAATGTTTTTGTACTAAGTTTTTACATTCATTCTGGTGTAATTTTAATCAACATACAATTTGTAAAAGAAAATACATGAAATGTTTGTAGGAGAAAATAACAACCAATCTGTATTTTTACATCAGAATTTATGGCGACTCTGCTGACAGCAGATTTGCTGTAAAATTACAGAGATATTTTTTACAGTGTAGGACATTCCGTCTAACTTTGTCCTTACCTTTCTTTAGAAAAGCTTCGAATGTAGTCTCAATTTCCTTCACAACCCAGCTGAAAATAAGAGTCGATGAGAAAAGGTAAATAAACTTCAATATACCGACAGATTTAATCATCTGTATTTTACCAAATTATGTTAATCCATTTGTTTCAAAGCAACCTAGCCTGAGTGATAAAAGCATATCCCTCAGAATTAGTTCCTGATATTCATTAGCATTGTACCCAACACAGACGACGCACGGCCCGCGGATTGAAAATCTGAAAAAAGGTCGTGCGCCCGACTTTTGTCCGAATTCGGGAGAAGCTACCGAGCTAACAGTAACAGCGAATGTGTAACGTGCTGCTAGCGCGCTGTGCGTGTACTGGGCATGTGCTCCACGTATATCTTGCGTTGGTCTAGCGCGCTTTGCGCGGTTTTGGTGTCCCTTTGACGTCTACATTCATGCGTCGAGCTCCGAGCACACTTTTGAGCATGCACAAAAAAGCCCGACGCACACATCGAATGACGACGAATGCATAGCGTGGGTCAAGCGTTGGATTGCTGGACTAACGCTGGATCAACGCTATGCATTCGTCGTCATTCGCTGGGATTTTCTGAGCATGCTCAAAAGTGTGCGTGGAGCTCGACGCATGAATGTACACGCCAACAGGACGCCAGACATGTACGCAGCGCGCTAGACCAACGCCAGAAATACGCGGAGCACACTCCCTGTATATGCGCAGCGCGCTTGCAACATGCTATGCATACGGTGTCAGCTCGCTAGCTTCTCCCAAATCTTGACAAATGTCGGGCTCCCGACTTTTTCCGATTTTCAATGCGCCGGCCGTGCGTCGTCTATGTGTGACCGGGCCATAACGCACGGCAACGCACTGACACAAAATGCAAATCTTCTATGTTGGGCCGTGCGTCCACAATGCGTCCCCTAGGTGTGACCGGGCCTTTAGGTAGATATCATCCATAATCTGAACACATCGGTGCTTTCTAACTGTTAATATTTCTGTTTTTTCGCTCTTAAATTTAACATCTAATTTCTTTGCACATTGAATTATAATTCAAGTGAATTATAAACTAAACAAAAAGCACAGTTTTGTTTTACTTGAGCCAGAAGTAATACCTCTAATTTTATTGTATTTCTCGAAAGATAGGCTACAATTTCAATTGCAATCAAAAAAGGGTGAGGGGAATAAAGGGTCCCCTTGTCGTACTAATGTAGAAGAATACTCATTGAACTTCCATTATAGAGTACACACCCTGCAATGCTACAATATAGTGTTTTAACCAATTTCAAGGGATTGGGTAACTTTGTCTCAGAGTCTGAAAAAAATTCTGGATTTAGCTCATGCTGCAATGATAATTATAAACATTTAGGTCAGTCAGGAACCCCATGACTTGTACAAGCCGGTCGGCTGTCTGATTATCAAGATAATTATGATTGGAAATAGAAATTTAAAAAAAAAATCGTTTTCCTAACGATTTTTATCACACTATAGTCTATTTGGAAAAAAGAGTCTGGTAAAACCTGTCACCCAAAGATTGTTTACTTTTTTGAGGTATTTCATGATCTTTTTGAAGCGCAATTTTGTTTAGGGCCTCAATATTATACCAAATTGCAGATACTGATAACACGTAAGGTCATACATTTCCGATTTAACATTGTTAAGCGATGCCTTTGATTAATGTTGGACCTACGCAAATAAATTCCGGTGCTTTACAAACAAATTCATGGTATATTCAATCGAAACAAATACAAGGAAATCTGTTTAAGAACGTTGTTACCGGGTGACTGTACTGTAGGTATTTCATTACCACTACGGTCCGTCACTGTTACTTCCATCAATATCCCGGATTTCCTCATTCCGGTGATTAACTTTGTTGTTGAAAAAATTCCATTTGTGTCATTTACTTTAAATAACTCCAATTTTTTGTTTTTAATTCAATCATAATGTTCTTGCATATTTTAAACAGCTGGAATCGAATGTTGATGACTTTAAAGTAATACAGTTAGTTTTTGGAACACTTCCACGACTGGAAAAAGATGAGAAAAGACAGTGACAAAGTTTATTATGTACGGGGAAATGCGTTTCTACTTATATCAATACATGTTATTGTATCAACAAAATCTATGCGAAATTTCTTAAACAGAAAGCAATCACGCCAAACAAATTGAAAGAATAAAAGGTAAGCACGTTTTTTCTATAAAGACATTGAAAACATTTTTTAAGAGACCAAGACAATGTACATTCACTAGCCGATTAAGGGATTCCCAATTTTAACTACTGTATGGATTTACTTACACAAAACTAATCATAGGTTGTATCAATTTGAAAATGCCCCAACTAATTTGTGTAAAAGTAAGAGGATACATACCAAAGGTTCGTTTGATTTAGAACGATTGTAATATTATGTTCGACTTTATATTCTAACCTAATCTAAGTTTGGATGAGATGTTTTGGGGGAATACCATTAATTGATTAAGAAAAGAGCAATTGGAAGCAGAGAGGGGAAAAAAGTTAAGTCCAAGGAGTTGGATGAGAGGGTAGGGAGTGAGTGGGCTTTGGGCCAGATTGGGTGTTTTGATAAAGGAATTACTTCAATTTTGTATAAAAAGTGTTGAGAGATATGAAGATACAAATTTCATAGATTATTTAGTTTTATTCTGAATATAGCAATGCTTGTTCTATTTTGGGGGATGAAATAACTGTATAATATGTTTCAATTGTTTAATTGTGCTATATGATTTATTCATATACATTGTGAAATTATGAATAATGAATTATGTTGTCCGTTTATCAGAAATTGAATGAATACAAAATCTGCAACTTTCTTGTTATATTCTACTGACCCCTTTCTTACTTTCTCATACTCTCTCCGATATTGTCTTTATCTCCTTATCCGATAAGATGTTTACATTGTCAACCTCGTTTTCTTTCTCAATCCGTTTCTGATTACCCTTTCTCGCTTTCTTCTTAGTATATGTTTGTGCCAATCGTCGTATTTTAAACTTTAGATATTCCCGTGAAAAGGTGGGCTAAAATGAATCGCATTCTTTTCACCAAAACGACACGATTCCTTTACAGGGCTTCTTAGTATGATCGGAGCATAAAGAAGTATTGAACTTCCAAAATCCATTGCATGGTTTTTCATTTTTAAACTTAAAAAACAATGTAATCAATGGGTGATCTAACAATATGGATGGAATAGTACTAGAATCTGATACAAAATCTTGATAATCTTTAATCTTTACTCTTTACATCTTTTCTTCTCGAAGTGTATTTCTTAGATCCAGAATGTTGATGGCGCCTTATATCAATCAAGTCCTAAAAAACAAAGCATGGACAAAAAGTCATTTCTATTTTCGTAGTAGTCTGGAGATTGTTCCAGTCTATCTAATTGAAATTAGAGACAAATACTAAAGTCTCCGCCCAATAATAACATTTATTCCTGGAAATTCTCAATTCTTTGTTATGTGTCCTGTACATGAGACCAAAAATTCACTTGCTCTGAAAATAAGCCCGTTTTGATTAGAGGGGTCCTTTGATAATAAGCTTACTCTCCCTTGTCCATGGCATTCGAAAAGTAAACTGAAAGAGGAAACGTTCATCTCTGCTTCAGATACACGCTGGTGAAGGAGTGTAACTGCAAATGTACGACGTTAAAGTAGATGTTCGTTGATTTAAAAAAAATAACTTTATTCATTATTGCAAAGTTGAAATTTTGATTCGTCAAGGCATGGTCAAGGCTATCAAAATTCAATGCTTGGAAACATTCGAAGTAATGATTCTAATAAATTACAAAACGCTTAAATACAGCCCCGGCATAGTACCTCAAGAGCTCTACGAACGCTCCTGAGATGTGTGACATCACAGGATGGACATGATTTGCACAAGCAGATGATGTCCCATGTCCCATCTTCTTTTGAGTTCTTTCCTACTACCGTCAGGCTAAATGTATAATATATTGCGTCACTCTAAACCCCGCGCATGGTATTATTTTGATGACAAATGCAGCGATACGAAAATAAAGGAATCTGTCGCTTGTAAACAAAATAAGACGCCATTGTACTTTCAGCTGCACACACCGCTGTATGTCCGGCGTTTCAAGAGGGAACACACTCCGTCCTTAATATCATTCCGGGGTTTTTCAATTTGAAAGTCTGGATTCTTTGATTTTGAATTCACCTCTATCTTGTGTATTTACAAACAAAAGGTTTTAGTTATCAGAATCAGTTTCATATCCCCTGAGCGATGAGGATTGAAAAAGTCATTATTAAGCGAAGCTGTGAAGCTGTGAGAATTGAGAAAGTCGTTATTTGCGAACCTTGGAAACAGTGAGAATTGACAAAGTCGTTATTTGCGAACCTTGGAAACAGTGAGAATTGACAAAGTCGTTATTTGCGAACCTTGGAAGCAGTAAGGTTCACTTCTGAGCATCAGAGTCTCAAGTTAACAATTGTTCAATATTCCAATGATTTTGTAGTCCCAAGTTTGCCAGTTTTATGGAGGGCAGTAGACAGAATTGCAGCTCTACATGAAACAGAAAAACAGTACTTAAGTTTAATATATTTCAAACATATATTCTAAAAGTAAGTGCTCTGAATTAGAAATTTAAAAAAGGGCCCTCCCCAAGGTTCGCTTATTAGCGATCCTTACTGCTTTCAAGCAGTCAAGGAGTCTAACTGCAAAAGTATGGCGTTAAGTTTCACGGGGGAAATGATTCTACTTTTTACCAGTCAAATTACGATTCAAGAACTTCAACATTTACAAGCCTTGTTACAGTGTTGCATATTGTCTTTTAGTTTTAGTACTCTCTTGTCCGTCTGATTTTGGGAGAGAATCCCTTATCTCATTCCTTTCTTGTTATTATTCCTTATTTATCCTATTCCTGTTCCTCCCTATCCTCTTCTTTCTTCTTCTTATTCAGCTTCTTCTTCTTCTTCTTCTTCTTCCTCACCATGTTTACATCAGCACTGTAATATATACCCCTCTTTTGCTAATTAAATTGTAATTTGCATGTGTGCCTCTTTGTACAGTATATAGTGTTAAAGCTGATATTCTAAGCAAATAAATGTCCCTTAATTTGGTATCTACGGCAAGCATATGTTATTTATAAGTTTTTCAATTACATAGTATATCACCAAAAAAATCTGGCTACTCGAAATCCTTAATTGAAATGTCGAAAATATCCGCCTCTCTTTGCGTAGAAAATCAGTCACGGCGCTGGTCTACTATATATGACATCACGTCCGGGAAAGAGTATATTCACGTACCCGGATGTTCCATAGAAAGCATGTGCAGAGTGACACGATTTTCTGCTTATTTTTGTTTCAAAGGCTGAAAAGTCTAATAAATCATAATTCTAAGTACAATTCTTTGCCTTCCCCTAGTACTTCATAGTATTAATATCAATTCCCTTTTAAAAATTATGACATACATGCCAACGATGTGCTATAAGTCGATATTTTCACCATGTAATTTTTGTTTTGGTGTTGAAATCGGCCCAAACACGGAGCGAACAGTAGCTGTCTGCCCATGCACAGTTCATTACCATACAGCGATCTCCCAATGGTTTCTTCTTCCTTTTCCCCATGTATTTCGCCTTCCTTGGCCCTGAAGATCCTTCATCTACCAATTCTGACACCGGTAGTCAGGGGCAAGTCTTTGTTAGTTGTTTTTCTTAGCTGGCAACGTCACTTTCATTCTCTTGCAATTGCCGATAAACATATAACTAGCGCGCGTACGTTCCATCACAAGCAAGCAGCGCCTAGAGCAGCGGCTTGGTCTTACCTCCCGATTCTGCTCGCTTCACGAACGTTCATGCAAGAGCCGCATCACTCGCCAAAATATTATAGAGGAAGCGCGCTTGCATGATCTCGTTCAAGTTTGATATTTTACAGCATAAAATGTTTAACTGGTACTGTATCCTTTTTTGAGGCAGTCACACACATCTATGATAAGTACTATCGTAGTTCTAGGCCTATTCGTTTTACAAACTGCTCCTGTACCTTATCTGATGACAAGATAATGCATCCGCCTATTCATACGTGCATGATTTAACCTTGTTTCCAAAGCAGTAAACTCGTCTTAAATCTCTACCAAGTAGGTAAATATGAGGATATAAAAAGAAATCAGCGACTGGAAAATGTTGCTTCGTTATTCTTTATCAAATGAAAACAGAAAATCCATCAAATATACTCCTTAACAACAACAAATCTAAGCTCTGACAAGATAGCATTTACGTAGGGATATCACTGCCATTCACTCTCACTGAGCCCATGAGTCCCGTTCGTGACGTCACGGATAGAGGCCCGACTCTACATGCACTTCCGGGTTTCAGACTAGATAGTTTGGTAGAGTTTACTCGCATAAATTCACCATTCTAAACTTGTTTTTGTCAGTTGGACACCATTTAGTGTTATTCTGGGGGTTAAAAGCTTTCTATTGATGTAATTATCTCAATATTTGGGATTGTCTTAGAGTATCAACTTTAAGTGTTTATATTTTAATACACATAGGTTTCGTATGTCCCATATTTTTCATTGAATTTTTAATTTTATACTGCAAAGCTCGTATGTTTGCGTTTGTTTGTTTTGAGATTGGCCTCATTGTCAAGATGGTATTTAACCTACCCTAAAAAAGGGTGACCGTGCATGTATGCGCGCGTAACTTCCTTGTAAAATGTGTGAGCGGGCGCGCAGGTCCTTATAGTGTACGAATTCAGAACCGTAGACAGGTAGAATAGCCCAGGCAGTGGACTAGTGAGAGACAAGAACTTGTAAGAGGAGCAGCCAGGGAGTTGAGCAACGAGATTATCACAGAAAGACAAAGGAGAAAGAACATTACCAAATTAGAATTATAATAATTGTTACTACGTAGAAGAAAGAGAAGGAGAAGGAAGAGAACAAGAAGAGGAAGAAGAAAAGGAAGAAGATTCTGATAGAATTGACAGACTTGTCACTCTCTATGATGATTTGGAAAAAGCAAGTTGTTTTTTTCTTCTGCGTCGCTATCATCTGTGATGTACTAAAGTCATCAGAGGCAGATCAGAGTAAGATCATAAAAATTAGTTATATTTAACTTTCCAAATTTACAATCTTTATATTTTACTAAGGTTTCTGTTCACGTCTTTCGAAGACTGATAATTTCTTCCCCCTCGTCTTTGCTTTTTGTCTATTTGTTACCTTGTCTGCTTGTTTTTTCCTAGTCTAGTGTTCAAAAGTTGCTATATTTGTTTTATAGATCGAACATGTACTTCTATTTTGTAATGTTTATGACCCTTAAAAGACTTGGTTTGGTACAAAATTCTAAACAAAAGAATGTTTGATTATCATTATTTATTAAAACTTACAAAGGTGGAGCACATTTTGCCGTCATATTGCCGTTCCCTTTTTTTCGTAGTTGTTGAGCTCCTTCCTTGATGTTACTTTCTATTTGACTTATTTTATTTTATTTATTTTATTTTTCTTCGTGGTCTTTTTCAAAAATACACACTAATTACATCATAATCATGATAATAAACAAATTTTATAAGTAATACATCATCAACTTAAAATACCTACGTTGTTATACTAACATATTATCAAAATAATCATGAAGAAGAAATGCCACATAGCCTAAGCTTGAAATCCTTTATAAAACTTAATAATTCCTAAATACAAACTTGATTTGGGGAATGGAGTGACAAAATATATGAGCAGATGATGGGAGAAGATTGCAAATAGAGCAATAAAGGTGATTACTATCCTTAAAAATAGATAATGGGAAGGCAGAAGTGAAGGGTTAAAGTACGGGAAGTACAGATTGAAAAGGAAGGAGGATAGAAAAGAAAGGGGGAGGGAAAGAGAGAGAGAGAGAAACAGACAGAGAGAGAGAGGGAGAGGTGGAGAAGATTCATATTATACAAATACCGATGACACTCGAAGATCTAGCTGAAACTATTCGCATCGAAGGAACATCAACTAGTGCTATTTTCCCGAGGGCCATCGGCCCGAGGGAGAATAGTACTAGTGATGTTCCTGAATGCGAATAGTTTAGCTTGTTCCGAGAATGAGTCATTTAATATTTGTTGTATATCCCTTCCATCCGGGCGCGCCGGAAGCAGTTTGGGATTGGGGGGCAATCGTTCAAGGGGGCTCACCTTCCAGGGGCAGTGGCGTAATGAGCAAAAACGTTAGGAAGCTCCGGCAGGGGGCAAGGGGCTGAGCCCCCGGAAGCTCAGGGTTTTTTAGGCAATAAATTACGGTCAGATAAGCATATCTTTAGATACCTTTTTTGTGACACTGTTAGGTCACTAATTGGCAGAGAGTCCAGGGGACAGAGCCCACGGAAGCTCAGGGGTTTAAGGTATCAATTACGGCTTAGATGAGCATCCAGGGTCCCTATTTAAGGCCCATGGTGGGGGTCCAGGGAGCAGAGCCCTTGGAAGCTCTAGGGCTTTAGGTATTTTATTACTGTCAGATGAGCATCCAGGGGCCCGTCTTAGGGCCCTTGGTGGGGGTCCAGGGGGCAGAGCCCCTGGAAGCTCATGGGTTTTATGTATTTAATTACGGTCAGATGAGCATCCAGGGGCTCGTCTTAGGCCCTTGGTGGGGTCCAGGGGGCAGAGCCCTCGGAAGCTCGGGGGTCTTAGGTATTTAATTACGGTCAGATGAGCATCCAGGGGACCGTCTTAGGGCCCTTGGTGGGGTCCGGGGCGGAGCCCCCGTAAGCTCTGGGGTTTTAGGCATTTAATTACGGTCAGATGAGCATATTTTTTATACCTCATTTGTGACATTGGCAGGTCACCTATTTTTTCTCTCTCCCTTTCTTTCTTTTTCTCTGTAACATACTTTTTCAAAAGGTGAGGGGGGCTCGAGCCCCCGGGTCCAGCCTTTTATGCAGGCCATGCCATATAGGCTTCTAAATAAGCATATCTTTGGCCCGACTGTAAATTTGGGAATTTTTAATTTTCCAACAAACGCATAAAAAGGTATATGACTTACAAACAAATTGAGAAAAAATACCGGAAAATCATGTCATTACATATAGGTGGCATGCGGAATGTTTAGGAAATTGAATTCCTGTTAACCTTCCTTTTCATTGAATGGAATTTTATATGTGATTTAATTCCGGTTTATATTATTGTTATATTCTTTTGGATTGAAAATACAAACCATATTTACTCCTTTACTGCATTTCTTCTTCTTTTTTGGAGGGGAGGGGGGGGGGCAAAAATACGTTTGCTACCCCCCCCCCCCCTACCCCCCACTTTTTTGGGTTGGGGGGCAAGTGCACTTCTGTACACTTCTGTAACATGTACCGTATACTCACATTCAAATCTCACATTCAGAAAACAGATAAAAGAAAATTGTACGGCTCAAATGATTAAACATTGAAGGATGTTACAATTATGTTTAGCCGCTGGCGCTAATTATAAGCCGCCTATACAGGTACTGCATTAGTGTAGTGCAGTTATCGCACAGCTTAATTGCATGGCTTGAGCGCCGTGACACCGCAGGAGTTGGCCGTGCGCAGGCATTTGAAATGAGGGGGGGGGGGGAGGCACGCGCAAAGTTTACTTTTTTATGACGTCACGCGTAGTACCTTTTTTCCCTAGGGAAAAAAGGTACTATGCGTGACGTCAGCAAAAAAAAATGAACTATTCCGATGTAGTCGGCAGGAAACGTCTTTTATAGTAAAACTATTCTTTTTCTTGTTGTGTACACTCCCAATGCAACAATCTTACGATGAGGGATATAAAATGTTTTATTAAGAGTCATCACATTGACTAAAGGAGGTATTTTTTGGCGCCGTCATAAATGAAGAAGAGAGAAGTGTTTGACTTGACTACCTCTGGTTGTGAGCTTCAGGGGCGTACGCAGGGGGGGGGGGGGGGTTGGGGGTTTAACCCCCCCCCCCCCCCCAATTTGGTATTTTTATGTGTGTAAACCCCCCTCAAAAAACCTATAACCCCCCCCCCCCCCCCCTTTGGTTTTTTTTTTTTTTTTTATTTAAAAAAAAAAAAAAGAAAAAAAAAAGGTGACCTTACCCCCCCCCCCAAACGAAGAAAAATGTCAAATTTTGAAATTTCGAGACCCCCCCCCCCCCCCTGAGCGACTTTTCGGCTGGCTGAGTCGTTGCAATTTTTTTTGGACTCCAAACAAAACAAAAAGTGTCCGCTTACCTAGCAGCTACATAAAACATACCTAAAAATAACAATAAATATACAGTGAATTATACAATAATATGTAAAACTTGCAAATGCAAGAAGTAAGGCAATGAATATGTACATGTATAGTTACAACAAATAAATATCTAACAAATAAATGTACAAAACAAACAAGCAATAAGACAGTTAATTGCAGATGTTCAACTAGAACGACAACAAGCATACGAGTAAAACTGTAAACCCGATAACATAACACAAAAACACATCAAGGTAAACATAAGAGAAAAACAAAAAGAAAAACAAAACAAGACAAGAATAAGAATAAGAGCATATATTAAACAGTGCAGGATACTGAGTGAGGTCTTTATACTGGGATTGTCAATGAATTGCGATACAACATTTTCTGGAGAATGATATTGACAGTCCTGTTCATTACCAGGTAGCAGCATCTTAAGCTATGGCCACACCTCCAAACAGTAGATATGCACGGCGGCCGGGCGGCGAGTTTTTAGCCAATTTCGACTGGGCACCGAGCGGCGGCCGCTCGGGCACCGCTTGTTTTTAGGGCATCGCTCGGTCGCCGCTGACGTTTTAGCGCGGGCGCCGACCTAATCGAGCGTTCGCCGTCAAGCGATTGAGGTCAAAAATCGAAGCTGCCAGGTCAAAGCCTGCAGAACGGTCGCCGCTGGAAGATCAGTCGGTCACTGGGCGGCGAGTTAAAATTCGGTCGACAGCCTTTGACGGAGCGGCTTCGATTTTTGACGGGAAATCGACAGAGCACCGCCCAGGTATCGCTGGGACTCTACAGCCTGCTTGACTTCTCCAAAAAAAAATCGTTGGGCGATGCCTAAATTCCAGCGGCTGCCGAGCATGCTACTAATTGGTCGGTCGCTGCTCTGAGTTGTGACCATAGCTTTAGTTTGATAAACGCTCGCAACGATAAGGGGAATTTCATTTCATTTTGGTGAAAAGTATCTCCCTAATGCTATGGTCACATTACCCAAAAGTAGCCTGTTCGGCGGCCGAGCGGCGAGTTTTTAACCAATTCTGCCCGGCAGCTGCCCGGCCACCGAGCGGCGGCCGCTCAGGCACCCATATTGCTCTGATTGTCTCATTTTCGCTCGCTGGATCACTGCAGCACAAACATAGCTCGTTCGACGTCACTACCAAACTAGCCAATCAGCTGTCAACGACGTCATATTGAATGCGGCGGCAAATATATTTTGTGAAATTATCGAGAAATGGACTATTTCTAATTGCAAACTAGTTTTATTTTTGGATGGAAACGCAGCCATTGTTATCTTGAAATTCATTTAAGTCATCAGAATAGGGTAAGTTACGTCTCAGATGATTCAAGAGGTCTATTTTGTAGATACATTTTCAATTTCTTAGAATGTTCCACTGTATTGCAGGGCCGGTACCGGTGTATGCCATTGGGTGTGATGTGTTCGCGCGCAATGGCGCGAATTATACATTCTTCTTCGTCTTCTTCGCTATAAGTACAAGCCACCGCGCCGTCGGGTGTGAACATCCCTTTCCTTCTCAATACAATAACTTTCACCTGCCTAAGTTATTCAAACCATACGGAATCGTGGCGTCTCACCACTTCCATTACGTAATCATTAAAAGGATCCGCATATACAACATTTTCCTGCTATACGTTGTACCGCAGGAAAATACAAATCTCCCTGGTATACCTTACAGTCCAAACGATAAATATGTGCCTTAAACGAAGCAGGCGACAATCGGCGTAGCAGACGACACTTGATAGTAATTGTGTATGTGAGATTGCTTTGCTAAATATAAATTACTTTGTTAATAAATATCAACTAAAATTTATTTTACATATCTTTAAACCATCATTGATATTTAATAATTCATGAGTGAGTAAAAGAAACATACCAAACTATATAATGATATGAAATACTTGGTGGCAATTAGGGGAGTTTGACGTGATGACCGATTGCACCCCTCTGGTAATAACCGAATAGTCCATGGTGTGTCATGAATATTCATGTGTTTGCTTACCTCGGCTAAATGTTTGCTTTTACTAAATGGAAAAATTAATGTGGGGGTTAGATGAAATGGACATAATGAACATAGCAAAAGTGATAATTGATAATTCATGCTTCTTATCCTTCGTGTGCTTGACCTATAATCTTACAATCGCTTGGCAGACTGAGTCCAAAAATCGACTTGTTTCACATGTGTATTATAGGCAATGGCGAGCTTGCAACCTATTTTGAAAAATTACGGTGGGTGAACTTTCAAAAGTCAATGAGACATGAGGGCTCCAATGAAAGAGCTAGTGATAACGTACGTCGGGGTGGATGTGCTTTTTGTTTAAACAAAAAAATTAACGATTTTTAAAAAGAACGTCCATTTGGCTAACATGTTAGGCTGCTGACTCTGACGATAAGGGGGCATTGTAAAATGAGACTAAACGGAGCAATATGGCTCGTTTTTAGGGCATCGCTCAGTCGCCGCTGAAGTTTTAGCGCGGTGTTAAAATTTGGGCGGCGCCTGCTCACTTTTCACTCGCCGCCCAAAATACGGTCGGTGCTGGGCGGTCGCCGCCCGGGCACCGACCTAATCGCTGGGCGATGCCTACATTCCAGCAACGACCGAGCAGGCTACTGATCGGTCGGTCGCTGCTCTGATTTGTGACCATAGCTTTAGGGTAATAGTATTGCAGAAGGAGATTAGCAGTGTAGAATCAAGGAGATATAGTACTAAAGGTATGGTCACAAATCAGAGCAGCGACCGACCGATCAGTAGCCTGCTCGGTCGCTGCTGGAATTTAGGCATCGCCCAGCGATTTTTGGAGAAGTCGAGCAGGCTGTAGAGCCCCAGCGATGCCTGGGCGGTGACATGTCGATTTCCCGTCGGTCGCCGGTCGATTTGAGGTCAAAACTGGGCTAAATCGCCGAGCTTTTTCGCGCGGTGTCCCGGCAGTGACCAACCGATGACCCTCCGATTGCAGGGCGGTCTCCCACCAGCCACCGGCTGATTTTAAAGAAATTGCCCGGCGGCCGGCCAGTGATCGGTGGGGCTCAAAAATACGTCCGGTACCTGGCCGTTCGCTGCCCGGGCACCGAACTAATCGAGCGTTCGCCGCCGAGCGATTAAGGACTCGCCGCCCAGTGACCGACTGATCTCCCAGCGGCGAACGGGCGGCGACCGGGCGGCGACTGCTCGACAGCCTTTGACCTAGGGGCTTCGATTTTTGACCTAAATCGCTCGATGGTAAATGCTCGATTAGGTCGGCGCCCGGGCCTCGACCGCCCGGTCGCCGAGCGTAGTCTGGGCCGCGAGTGAAAGTGAACAGGCGCCGCCCGAATTTTAACTCCGCGCTAAAACTTCAGCAGTGACCGAGCGATGCCTTATAAACGAGCGGTGCCGCTCGGCCGCCGAGCAGGCTACTTTTAGGTAATGTGACTATAGCATTAGGCACGTGTATGAGTACATAGATGAAGATGAAACGAAGATGAAAAGTAAATGACTAAAATTGTAAAGGAATTTTCTGGATGTAACATATACATTGGTCTCCCCTTACGTAGCCAAAGAGCAAGATATAAATGTAAATCGCTTTTTAGAAATATGGGACGGCGAGTGCTGTTTCCTGATCTAAGAGTAAGCATCATTTGAAAGAGGAAAATGCAGTTTTTGAAGCATAACGAAGACAGAGGAGGAAAATAACTTAATTAGTGAAGTTCACATCTTATTAACCACTCACAAGTTGATATATATAGTGTCGAGTTTTATACAGAAATGGCGAATCTGATCGCAAGCGAGTTTTACCAATATGTTCTATATAATTTTAAAAAGCATTGAACATTAACGCAGAGTCGTCGCTCCGCGGGAGTGTGCTTGGGAAGTTAATTGTAGTGTAATTGTGTTGCAATACAAAGGGATTTTTCCTATAAATCACCGTACAAATATTGTCATTATCGGTTTCAAAGTTGAATAAGTATAGTTGTCATGAGAACAAAACAGGAGGTTCTACATCAACACTTCTAATTATCCTCTTTGCGGAAACTTCTACATACGGGCTTTCTGAATAACTTTGCATCTACCCAGGGAGCTAAACAGCCAACTGACAATGTTAGCCAAGTTGGGAGCTGTCCTTTTGACTACACACATCTGCCTAAACTTAGACAAGTATTATGCACACATTTGAATATAAATACTAAATTATTTTTATCATATTACTCTTGTCAAGAAAAAAAAATAATAGTAACAAAAATAACTAGACTTTAATTCGTCACTTTGACGAATTAGGTGATACGTAAGCTATTTTTGTATCATGAAAGTGTGCCGATGATGATCTAATGATAATATTCATGAATACCATAATGACGATATTGATGATATTGATTTTTTGGTTTTAAATGACGATGATCATGATTAAAAGTGGTATAGCGCCCCCTTCAGGTATTCGATAGGGAATTGTTATATGATTAATTTATTAATTTACTAAACAAGCTCAAATTTTCGCCTGATTGCAGAGCCTACCAATCATCGAACTGATATTTCGACGCACTACATACGCAACATAATGAACAAGTCTAGACTGGAATGTAGTATCAATCACCTCCCATAGGCATAAGACGCATATTAAGCAAAAATCTAATGACGTCATCAGAATGAATAAATATTGGTAATCTTGTGAAGAAATGTCTCAGCTACAACATATCAAAATTTAGAAGAAAATTGATCAATATTTGCAGAGATACAATCATTTTCCGTAAATATGTTGACGTCATAATATGCAAATTCGTATTTTGAGTTCCAAGGTCAATATGATTATGTAAAAATATATTCAATGGCCAAATGAGACATGAAATCATATCTCCGACTCATACTCTATCAAAATATGAAAAAAAATGGCAGTCCTTATTCATCCCGATGTACTTTTTATAGGCATGTTTTTGCCCATATATGCTATGTAATACATAGGCTAGCACGCACGGATATTTATCTTCAACGGACGCTCATTCCGTTATTAATAGTGATAAAGAGATGAACATGGTATCAAATTGTTCAGAAAAATATGAGGAATATCCTGTCAAAACGAACTGAGGGGTAATTATTTTTCGTTCGGCCGTGACGAACGAAAACGCGAAAAAATGCGTGTTTTGCGCGATTTTTTATGAAATGCTTATAATGGCCCAAAACGTATGCAAACAAAATTTAAGACGATTTTGAGCAATTTAAAATTTTACGCGCGCGTTAACGCGCGCACAAACGCGTACGCACATTTTTGCGCGCATTAATTGACCTGAAATTGACCGGACGGATATTGACCTTGTTCATGATAAATATGAATGAGAAATTCCTTTCCGTTATGAAGATATGATCATAAGTTGATTTTCACAAAATGGCGCCTGGATGACGTCACGATAATTTTGACTCTCTAAAAAGTCACGCAGTTCTAAGTTAGACTAAGATCTATCATCATGGCAAGTTTCATGATAATGGCTTTATTCAGTCTTGAGATATCCTGCGAACAAATTCGAGGAAGAATAATAATAAATAAATAAATAATAATAATAAAAATCTTGACGAAATCAAAAGGTGATACGTATATTTCATACGTATCACCTAAAAAATATGCATGATGGCTAGGGAACATGCAACAACTCTTTATGGATTGTAAATGTTGTGTATATGACAATAACGAATATTTAGAAATAAAATAATGGGCGCCATCACGCCATGTATAATGTTGAACGATTTTTTTTCTTCTACACTTTTTTAAAAATTACTTTTTAACAGCAGCTCAATTTATTATGTTATGAGGTGACGTATGAACGAAGTTTAACCTTCCAGCCAGATAATTTTATATTCAAACTTTGGGGGATGATTTCTTTTCAATTTTGAGTCAATTTTCGCTAAAAATTTGTTTTATCAAAAGTGATGATCACTAATAGACAGGCGTAGCTCCGCGTGGGAGGGGAGGGGGGGGGTAGCTGTGTGGTATTTGTAGTGTAGTTGTGACACAATATTCTGTTGCAATAAAAAGGGTTCTTTTTTTCCCCATATTAATCACCGTACAAGTATTGTCATTTTCAGTTTCACAGTTGAATATGGATAGTTGTCATGAGTACAAAACAGGATGTCCTACATTACCACATATATTTGTCCTCTTTGCGGTAACTCCTACACACAGCTTCCTGAATAACGGCCTAAAATTACGAAAATATTATGCAAACATAAGAATATAAATACTGATTCATTATCATTTCACTGTTTTTTTTATAGGAAAACATAATAATGGTTAAATACAAATATGCATGATGGCTAGGGAACGTGCAACAACTCTTCATGGAATGTAAATTATGTGTATATGCCAATAATCAATATTTAGAAAAAGAACAGTGAGCGCAATCACGCCATGTATAACCAATGTTGAATGATTCTAGGTTTATCTTACTTTGTTAATAAAGCACATCAGTTTACCACTGTTTAAAGTGTTAAATTAATGAAATTTAACCTTCTTAAAAGATAATGTTACATTCAATATTTTGGGGGATGATTTAAATTACAATTTTTTGGCCAGAACTGTAATGATTTTAGCAATACATCCCCAACATGTAATGTTTGCTAAAATCCATATATTTGTCCTATATTTAAAACGTTATGATCACAAATGTAGAGGCTTTGCTGCGCGCGGGGAGGGGGGGGGGGGGTCGGGGTGATTGTAGTTTAAATGTGGCACGATATTATGTTGCAATAAAAAAGGGATTTTCCCTCTACATCCCCGTAAAAGCATTGTCATTATCAGTTTCAAGGTGAAATAAGTTTAGTTGTCATGAGAACAAAACAGAAGGTACTACGTCAACACTTCTATTTGTCCTCTCTGCGTGAGCTTCTGCACACAGGCATTCTGAATAACCTTTTATCTAGCCAAGGAACAAAAAAGTGCTGGCCGAAGTTGGAACTTAACTTTTGTCAACACTTGGAATTATTCCAAGTCAGTGGAAACTTGCACGCGTTTTACCCACCTTTAAATGTGGTAATAAAGGTAATCTAGATAATTATCGTTCTGTATCTACTATTACAATTTTGGCAAAAATCTTTGAGAAAGTTGTCTCTGACCAGGTAATGAAGCATTTAACCAAAAATAATATTTTGTCAAATTGCCAATCGGGATTTAGACCAAAACACTCGACGCAAACAACATTAGTAACTGAAAAATGGCTAGCAGAAATTGATGAAGGCAATCTAAGGCAATTAAACAAAATGTACATGTTTAGGGTCCCCGCCCGCATCCTTTTTTTGGGCCGCCTCCTATTTCTTTTTTTTTTATTTCTTTTTTTAAAGAAAAACCAACATGAAAAACACTGCTAAAATGGATCTATTTCTGATTTTTTTTTTTTTTTAATTAAAAAAAATGTCTGCGGCCATCTTGAAAATAGCCCGACTGTCGGGCCTAACTGGAGTAGTGATGATTGATTTGCGGAAAGCATTCGACATATAGATCACTCCATTTTAATGGATTAATTGAAACTCTATTAAAGTTATTAGTGAATTAACATACGATTTGAATTCGTATGATAGACGTGGTCTTAACGATTTAACAGGGGCATATAAGGGAAATGGGCAATATATGCTCAAAAATATGCCAAGTAAAAAAATCAAATGAGAAAATTATGTATAGGTAGCGTACAGCAGAGATTAAGGCCCGGTCCCACTGCACTTACGGATGCAAAGAGGATGTAAAACGTAACAAAATCTTGCCATCCGTTGGAAAACGCTATGCATCCGTTGTGTACTCATTGCATACGTGTTTCATACGCTATATCCATCGAGCATCCGTCCACTGTGATTTTATCCGCGCAAAAAGTTTTGAGCTGCACAAAACTTTTAGAACGGATGAACTTCCGCTGTGTACGATGTAAATCCGCGACAAATACGAGCAACAAACGTTCTTTGTCCGTTATCATCCATTAAACGTCCGCTGTATCCTTTCTGCATCCTATGGGCATCCTCGCAACTCACATCCGCTGCAGCTGAAAACGGAAAGCGGGAGGAAAGATAAGGTACACGGAACGTCTATACATCGTTAGTAGCACGGAAATAGAAAGGATGTAAGCGTAAACATCTCGTATATAAAGTATTCAAAGCTGTCATCCACTTCCATCCGCTTTTATCCGCTAGGCTTCCGATGAACATCCGTTTAACATCCCCGCTACATACTACCCACGTCCGTTATTTTCCGTTCTGTGTTCGCAAATTTTCGCAAATTTTGTCCATTTCTGGAGCGGATGAAAACGGATGGAGCCACCCGCGAAATTTTGCTCGTCCGCTGTGTCCTTTATGCATACGTTTTGTGTCCATCGGCCAGTGGGACCGGGCCATTACACTTTGCTGAGACTACGTTGTTACGGTTATAATATTTGCATCTTACGATTTAACATATCGTACATTCCTCACGAACAAGTCTTAGAGCGTTCTTTCTGATTTGTTACAATTGAACCTTCATACTCACGACGGTGTATCTTTTAGTCGACATGTTAACGATCTGGAAGCTCCTCTTTTCCATGACCTGCTAAAAATTGCAAGTGGATTCACTATGTGACAGGTACCAATAAATTATGAAGGAACTGAATTCAGACAAATAGAGCTTATTAAGAGTCGAAAACGGTACAACGAAGCGTCTTCTTTCTCTAATAATTTAAGGAAACGTCAAAGCTTCCGCGCTTCGCGCGAAAGGGGGGGGGGGGGGGGGGAACTGAATTCAGATGAATAGGGCTTAACCCTAAAAGGCCGGGCTATTTGAGGTCTTAGTACGCCCGGGGGGCGGGGGCATTATGCCCCCCCCCCCCCCTTGAGATCTCGGAAGCGAAGCGGCCGATTGCCGCGGAAATTTGCACGCATGTCAAGTGAAGTGTATAGAATAATATGATCATTTCAATTTTTTTTTTAATTCACTCATTTGCATATTCATGGTAATCTATGCAAATAAAGTCATAAAAATCACATTTTTACCCATAAATCATATATTATTCATATTAAGGCATTTTTTTTCACTACATATATTCATTAGACCATTCTGAATAATAATACGACAACAAAATTGGGAAGAGCCAGCTTATTCCTTATGTTATCCCTTGTTTTGATAATTTCTTATGTATTTTTTTTTTAAACTTATGTATTTCATTGTTTTTGTTGTTTTATTTCATTTATTACTACAATTCAACTATTTTGACTCCCAAAACAACCACCTAAACTTTAAACAAGACCCAATAACCCATGTTTGATATGTTTTTAGGAAAATGACTTTTCCATATGTTTTGTACACAAATTACGAAAATGAGCGATTTTCGGGCTGACATGCAAAGACAAAAGGTCACGTGACCTTGTAACCGTAGGTCCGATTTTCAAAAACATTATTATAAAAGTTGCGCAAGACTCGAAAGAAAAAAGTCAGCGAGCGGCGGGGCGTCATCTATATGCGTTCCCTAGCAATCGTAAAATCGTGGAGGGGGGGCCATAATGCCCCCCCCGGCCTTATTAGGGTTAATAAGAGTCACAAACGGTACGACGAATCGTCTTCCTTTCTCTATATTGTGATGAAACGCCAAAAAAATCCGCGCTTCGCGCGGAGCTGAAAAACTTAATTTAGACGAGTCGAGAACGGTACAACGAATTGTCTTTCTTCTCTAATAATTTAGGAAACATCAAAGCTTCCGCGCTTCGGGCAAGAGAGGGAACTGAATTCAGACAAATAGGGCTTATTAAGAGTCGAAAACGGTACACCGAAGCGTCTTCTTTCTTAATAATTTAAGGAAAGGTCAAAGCTTCCGCGCTTGGCGCGAGAGGGGGGAACTGAATTCAGATGAATAGAGCATAATAAGAGTCGAGAACGGTTCCCCCTATTTCTTTTCATTGAAATGTTAAATCCTTTTCTCTCAGACAGGTTTCTGAAAATGAAGTTCTGAAGGTATTATGTTGTATGAAAAAATAAGAAATCTATCGGGGGTGTTGGTATCCCTATGTACATTTTAAAACTATCTGCTCCGGTGATAATTCCTTCTTTGACTCAAATTATAAATACTTCATTGTCACGTGATGTAATGCCCTTACATTGGAAGCAGGGTAAAGTTGTACCGATTTTTAAATTTGGTGACAAAACACATCCCTCTAATTATAGACCAATTGCAATTCTTTAATCCGCTTCTAAAATCATTGAAAAACTTGTTTAAATTCAAATAACCAATCACTTAAAAATAAACAATTTACTTTCATTTGAGCAGTCTGGCCTCAGAGAAAAGCATTCAACCGCTACTTCTATTGTTAGAGTCACCGATGAATGACTTCGCGCTACTGACAACACTGTTCGATACTGTTGACCCATGTATTTTTGTTTAAAAACTCAAATATTTTGGTGTGTCAGATGATAGTCTTGTCTGGTTTAAAAGTTATTTGAGCGACCGCAACATATGTACATGTATGCATCTTGCTGCGTCTGATCTTTCAGACATCCACTACGGTGTGCCACATGGCTCAATTTTAGGGCCAATGCTATTTACTGCTTACATAAATGATATTATCAATAATGCTGATCAATGTACTAACCATTTGTACGCTGATGACACAGTTCTTTATTTTCCCATAACATGTAACAATTATAGAAAGTACACTGAACACTAAGTTAAAGCATATTCACAACTGCATGTGTTTTAATAAGCTAAGTCTAAACGTTGACAAAGCAGAAAGTTTGTTGATTCGGTCTCGTATAATGTTAATCAAGCGTAATGCACGTAACTCATTTAATTATACAGGGTAAGTGCATCCAACCTCAGAGAGTGTAAAAATATATTGGACTTACTATAGATCAGCAATTGAAATGGGATAAACATATTGAACATACATCTGCAAAATTTAGTAAGCTTTTAACAAATTTGGGCCGGCTTCGTCATTTTTTTAATGAGCCTAGCTTAAAGGTAATACAAAGTTTTGGTATGGGGTCATGAATTTGGTTCAAATGAACATAATGGAAGCATATGCGATCCTACAATATTCGGTGATCGTTGTCGCGGTTGTAATCGAGTCTAAAGTTATGAAATTGTAAATAATAAACTCTTTTTGTTGTATAGCTCCCTCTCAAGGTCAAGATATTAATTAAGCTATAAAACAATGTTTCTTGACTAAAATCGACCGATTAGCTATTCCCGTTTGGAAATTATATATCACAACTACATATTCTGAGATTTTTATGGTCGCAGCTACCATTTTACGGCCGTAGGAGCTATTTGAAATTTATCAAAATTTACCGGGAGCACCGGTAAATCTTTATATTCAATTTTTCTCGAAAGCAGAAGTGTTTTAGGGGCTACGTTTTCTAGTGCTTATATTTTATCCACAGGAGCATCCAAATATATCAAAATTGTAAAGAATCACTATTCACCTTATTTCCAAAATTTCCCAAAACTTTGTATTACCTTTAAAATTGATCTATCCATTCATTATTCTTATTATGTTTGATTATGCTGATGAAGTGTACGACTCAAGTAATACAAGATATAGCACTCAATTGCAAAAGTTAAAAAATAGAGCAGGCAGTCCTTTTAAACATATATCAAATTGTAATATTCACCAGATGTTAAATTGGGATCATTGGCCTGTCGTCGTTTAAAACATACAAACTCCATGGTTTTTAAAATCCTTCATGACCTCAGTGCCCCTGACTTAAAGTGACTCGGTAACATTGTTGAAGGTTGATGACAAAAATTGCTTAATTTTTGTATAAAATGTTACTTACTGTATTCCTTTTACTATACTAACCCTCTGACAGGCAAAAAATCCTGAACAAATTCTCAAACCACAAAGATATCTATGGTTTTCTTTGAAGGCGTCGATGTGAGGCACCCTCTAACAGTGATTAACAGTAAATTCTCCCAACCATTTTTGAATTTTCCCAACTGTTTTTCCATGAGAAAAATACATAAAACAGGCTATAAAAATATGTCAACACTTAACTCTCTGGAATGGAATGTATGCCATTTTATTGCTTTGTGACGATTCACATTCACCTAAAATGTAATTAAATTGTCCTTGTCTTGATGCTGAACAGGCTTTGACAAGTAGCAGAATAGAAGTAGAATAATAGAGTTGGGAGAATTAAGGAATCGATCAGATCAGTTTTTCCCAATTTGTACCATGAATAATGATCCGTTTTCACTCAAATTTTCAGATTATCTTTAATTGTACATCTAGCATTGAAGTCACTACCTTAGCACCGCTATCTCTCATCTGAACAATGTTACAAAGTCCCTTTAAAGGACTCATTTCACTTTGTTTATCACCCATATTCGTTACGTTCTATCGGAAATTTATCTTTACCTAAACCACATACAGAATCATGTCGTAGAATGTTTTCATATCGTGGGGCATCACAATTTAACGTTTTACCTTTTACTTTAAAATCATCCCGAAATTACAATGAATTCATATGATTATTAAATAAACATACGTTGAAAAGTATCTCCCTTAAAAATAGAAGATTTTAATATTTATAAATAACAGGGTGGGTGGGGGTTTAGTGTATTGCTCTTTGGTGGGTGGGGGCATGATACTGTGTAAACGATTTTGTTGTTATATTATACCTATATGTTAAGAGATTAATTTGTGATATATCATTTTCTCTCATTTATTTTGTATTGTAAACTGGACCCCTCGGTAGAATAGCAGTGCTGGCACAGCTGAGCAGGGCGATCCATTCAATGTTATTTTCTCATGTTATCATTTATATTGTTGTTTATATGTTTTTATATTGGTGAATAAAATCAATACAATACAATCTGCCTACGACATGGAAGTGACATAATAGCAGTAGAGGAGGATGTTATCAACAAACTTCTTTCTTTTACAAGAATAAAAGAAGGGGTGAAGGTACAAATTCTGTACCCCCGACCTTCCAGTATCTCTCAGTTGAGTACTGTGTTCTCTCTTTGAAACCCTGGGCCCCGTCTAAGGAGGCTAGTATTAATTGTGCCAACTTCATCTTGAAATCAACTCTTAACTAACATTGGCGTAATTGTATTGAATATGGCGGCCAGAGCTATCATGAAAACTACAACCCTCCCCTTTCCCTCTCCCCTTACAAAACTCATCTATGTAAATGTACAGGCGAGGAGGCAAGAAGATCAGCTAAGTAAATGTGCAAGGGAGCGCAGCAATAGAGCGGTAGGCCCATGTAGAGTTTCGCATTTTTAAAAATTGATGAAATGTTGTTTATATTCATTTCTTCTTTATATAACGAACACAATTAACAAAAGCTTGGGAGAAATACGATAGAGATATTAAGCGAGGGAACCCAAATATTATATTTCTTTTCCAAAAATCGAAGTATTTTAAATAAGTCTGCCCTGATTGGAGAACTTTATATCAATCATACAGACACTGCACTCAGCTCATGATACTGTATGTTTACTATGACATAAATTTTTATTGTTATTATTATTATTATTATTATTATTATACCTATTATTATTATATTTGACACTTGGTATTTTTTTAGCCCGAGGCGTGCAGACACTAAAAGTTTTTAAATTTCAAAGGATTTCCTTACTTAAATTATAATATAAAGTATAATCATAGTTGTTATTATTATTCCTCCTTATGTTCCACATTGTTCAGGTCTGTTTTTTCCATATGGATTAAATGAAGGGGACGAATTCCTACCAGCCAACGATGATGGTTCTACAAACGAGCTACCAATTTCCGTCGCCTTCCCGTTCTTCGATCACGACCATACTAGTCTTTTTGTAAGTCCCTCGTTGGTTGAACCAAAATATTTTGTTTAAACATAATCTGTCGAAACCGTTTCATGATATCACATTTAGGAACACATATCATAGATAAGGTTTACGTCACATTTTGGTACATAATCATCTGAACACAATCGATGTCCCATGAACATGATAAAGATATCGAAGGCTAACAATTCTTAAACTTATTTTAAATGTTAAAAGGAAAGACAATTTTTAAATAATCCCAGCGTATTTTACATCGGAGACTTGCTGCGGTTGTTACCGCCAACTTGGCGCCAAGTGCAGTTAAAGGACTAAGGCATCGTCAACAACTCTTACTTTCGCCCCCCCCCCCCCCTCTCTCTCTCTCTCTCTCTATATATATGTATGTTTGCGTGCGTGTGTGTGTGTGTGTATCAGTATGAGATGATTAATCTGTTTTCTTTTTAATTATAATGTCACCGTTCGTCTTTTTCAACTTTCCACATGAATTAGCCAGACTTATACTTACTACCGCCTTCTCTATCTGTCTTCCATTTCTTTGTTTTCATTTCCGTGCTTTCCTTCTCATTCTCTCTATGATATTCCAGCCTTGTCACTAAAATTTACTACCAATCACTTTCATATAAATGTTGATGCAGGTCAACAATAACGGTGTCATCTCGTTCTTGGCGAGGGTTAGTCAATTTAACTCCGTACCGTTTCCACTCGCTGATGGCCGACGTCTTTTGACCCCATTTTGGGCTGATATCGACACGAATAATGGTGGGACTCTATCATATCGACAGGTCTTACGATTCGCCCAAAATGACGGCATATTCGTCGAAGCTGATGATATTATAAGAGCATCATTTGTTGACATGAGAGACTTTGTGTCGTCATGGATGTACATCGCGACCTGGGACAGAGTAGCTTTTTTCGGTGCTTCTGATACCTCCATCGTAAGTACACTGGTTCAATCTATTGTTCGCCGCTGACCCTATTCATATTGATCATCTGTCGCCACTGTTTCATAAATTTCGGGTACTATTTCATGTTATGGCGATGTGATTGAAAAAAATACCCCGATGAATTTCCACGAGAATAAAAAAAGTAATCGGCATTTCTTATGACATCTTGCATCAACTAGACGACATTCGCCCTTTTGAAAGTCCTGTCGGCCAATTTGCAAACACGATAAAAGGATTAGAGCAGATTTTAGACCCAAGTACAAACCTCCAGAAATCGAGCTGATCTTACATGTGACAATGTGTAAAACACGTCTTTATCTTTCAATAAAATTACTAAAGATTGATAGTCATTTCACCATCCTGCCGTGTTATCCGATTTGTTTCATAAAATATCATTCATATCAAGATATAGATTTTGATAATTTTGATATTTTACCTCAGAGGAATTCCTTTCAAGCTGTTATGGTGACAGATGGCCGATACTCCTTCGCCATCTTTAATTACGGTGATATCAACTGGACAACAGGAACCGGAGCTCAGGTAAATCATTTGGTTTATACCTCCTTCCAGTGGCGTACGCAGGATTTTTTCAAGGGGAGGTTTTAAAATCGGGCCCAAAATTTCGCAACGACTCAGCCAGCCGCTGAATAAGCGGGAGTGGGGGGGGGGGGGGTGGGGGGGGGGGGGGGGGGGTAAGAGGACACTTTTTTGTCGGGGTCCCAAAACAATCGTCACAACTCAGCCAGTCGCTTAATAAGGGGGGGGGGGGCAAAGATGACACATTTGTTTTATCTCGAAATTTGAAAATTTGACATTGTTTTCCGTTGGGGAGGGGGGGGGGGGGTAAGCTACCTTTTTTATGTCAGCCATTGGCAGATTTTTTTTTTTTTTTTTTTTGTATTAATTACAACAAAAAAGGGGGGGGGTTGCCCAAAAAACATACACAAAACATACATATACAAAAAATACAAGGGGGGGGGGTTTAACCTCAACCCCCCCCCCCCCTCCCAGCGTACGCGCCTGCCTCCTTCTTATAAACTAGGGACATTATTGTGTATATGGCAGCGAGCTCATGTAGTACAGTAGCCCCTCCCATTCATATGAAATAATACATCAGTCACACCGCCAAACCGACTCCAAGTTGAGTCCAGACCGAGTAATTCTCAGCATTTGGTGTATTGTAATTTTTGATCAGTTTGATGTCGGTCACGTCGGTTGTGACTCTGGTACTAGGGTCTTAATTTTGATCCTTTTCACAACTTTGGCTTTAGTTTAGTCAGGAAGGCAAGAGGTTGAAGTGAACTGTGCAGTCACATAGATTAAATGGGGTGATGCTCGGGTACAAGTATAATGATGCACTGCTGGAACATAATACCCGTTCAAATGCTATGCTGCATGTACAGTATCGATAAAAGGAAATAGAAATATATGTTATAATCGTTACCTTAAACAAAAGAGAGCAGGAGGAAAATCAAAGCTAGTGTAGATCTCGATCAGTACTATTTAAAAAAAATGCTGGATCTGTTTGGTTTATTCTCAACTAAAAAGAAAGAAAAAACCTTTGCTGTTGCTTAGAGTCAGAAGTATGTCAATTCAGTTTATCATCAAATAGATATAGGTCAAATGACTGAAGATTTTGACTCTTTCTTTTTTCTTTTTTTCTTTTTTTGGTCGGGGGGGGGGGGCAATATGACATGAAATGAGACGAAATAAAACATGAATCGAACCCGTATCAAGTTACATTTGTTCGGAAGTATTGTTTCAAAATGTACATGCTTGACTCTATAAGGTTGGATTCAACGCTGGTGACGGAGTAACCTTTTATAGTGTCCCTGGATCTCGGACAGCGGCCGTCGTCGATATCGAAACGACATCGAACATCGGTGTACCTGGAAGATGGGTGTTCAGAACAGACAACTCCAACATCGAAGGATTAGAATGTACTACCTCCGGTGTGTAAACAACCAAAACCATTCCTGCAATTGCTGACGTAATCATCATCATCATCATCATCATTATCATAACTTTTCTTTTACTTTTACAAGGGTTTATTTACTTTCGGGTCATGATGACACTCCTTCTCTCCTTTTCTTCTTGATCATTTCTTTCCAAGAAATTGTCCGTCTTCCTTTGCCCCTTGTGCCATCCACTTCCAGATCCCACGCTCTTTTCACACGTTCATCGTTCTCTTTCCTCAACTCATGATCCATTCATCTCAATCCATTCCTCTTTATCACTTCCACCTCAGTTTATCCCAGATACAACCATTCCATGTACTCATTTGTGTTCTTGCTATCGGACAGTTTTACACCAAACATCAATAAAGTTAGATTTGGCTCCTTGTTTATTTTTGATATCAGTATGTCACATTTCCTTTGATATATTCATTTTAATATACTTTTACGTTTATTTCCTTTAAAAAAAAATGTATCAGGATGTTATAACGTATCATAGTTTCGGTCAATTAGCAGATATCTAAAATAATTATGTTTTTAGTCATCTCTTGCTTTATAATTCAAAACCTGGTCAAATGACAAGGTATTGTGTGGGGGTGCGTAGGCAAGTGAGTGTGATTAGTACGTGTGTGGGTGTGCGCGTGTGTGTCCTTCGCTCCTTCTCTATCCGCGTGAACTTAAATACACATATGAGCGTAATATTAGTATGCCACGCCCTCGTTCATACCATTTCGTTAACCAGACGTTGGTTTTCCTCCTGACAGGTGCCATTTCCTTGTTCCCATTGGTCGGTTCAATGCTTGGTGGAACTCAGGTTCTTATCAACGGACCGTGCTTCAATTCAACCAACCTGATTATCTGTGATTTTGACGGATTCGAGACTTCTGGAAGACTTCTGGAAGACGAGATCGCCCTCTGCGTTTCGCCGACTTTCTACAAGGTTGGACAGATTCCCCTGCGCGTGTCTCTAGATGACGGACTCACGTTCGATTTCACAGGATTGTTCACAATTAGTAAGTTCATATGAATAGCGTCTTTCGTAAAAAGCTATAACATGTCAACCTTATGCTGTCATCATGTCAGAATCGTTGGCTTATGCTATTGCTATGCATTACAAGAAATATTGCCGAAATTCTTACAAACTATAGTTCATGAAGAAATAAATTATACGTTCATTTTCTAAAACTTAATTCCAACCAATAAACAACTGTTCATGGTTATTAATTATACTTGCTTCTTCATTTGTTGGCATCGGTTCTAGGACACCTACCCCCTGGACTTAAACCCCCCGGATATCCACCCCAGTAAACTACCACCTAGGACAACTACCCCCTAGGGCAACCACCCTCTAAGACGACTACCCCCGGGAAAACTACCCCCCTGGACAAGTACCCCCCATACAACTGCCCCCTAGGACAACTACTCCCGGACAACTACCCCCGGACAACTACCCCCAGACAACTACCCCCGGACAACTTTTCCCCGGGCAACTACGCCCAGACAACTACCCACTACGACAACCATCCTGTAGGACAACTACCCCCGGACAACTATCCTAGGGGGTAGTTGTCCAGGGGTAGTTGTCATAGGGAGTAGTTGTCCGGATGTATTTGTCCGGGGGTAGTTGTCACAGGGGGAGTTGTCCTAGGGGGTAGTTTTCTGGGGGGTAGTTGTCCGGGGGTAGTTGTCCCGGGGGTAAGTCGTCCTAGAGGGTCATTGCCCTAGGGGAAGTTGTCCTAGGGGGTAGTTGTCTTAGGGGGTAGTTGACTGGGGGTGATTATCCGGAGGTGGATGTCCAGGGGGTAGGTGTCCGGATATGGTTGACATCATCTTGCTCGAATAATGCCTAGATATAACTTGAGTGCTTTACAGTGCTTTGGTAGGAGGTTGGGACTAGAGAGTGACTTGAGCACAAGTCTGAAAGATTTAACAGACTGCCTCGGTATCATGTTTATGTACCTAGGCATCATTCACGAAATCGTCGTAAATACAACTTCGCCGACATCCCAATGAAACGTGAGTTGTTTGTAATATAAACATTTCAATGGGATGTAGACGACTGACTTGTATTTATTAAGATTTTGTGAAACGATGATGAGATTATCTAGACCAGGCCTTCTCAACTGGCGGCGCGCGCGCCACTCGTGGCGCTTGCGGTCAGTCAGAGTGGCGCGCGGCTGTTCCAAAAAACTAATTAAAAATAAATTAAAATTAAAAATTAAAAATTTAAGAAAGAAAAAATTAAAAAATTATATCTTAAAATAAAAAAACTCAGCAAAATCAAAAAGTTGCAGTCGAAGTTGAGCCCAAAGTGTAGGCAAGCCATTTTGTTTGTGATTTTCACTTCATTTTGACATTTTCCGTGTTTATTGCACCAAAATAACTACATATAAATTAACTTCAAGTGTAGATTTTAGCCAGGAATTGTATTAATTATCTTACATCAATATGAAATTATGATTGATGTTTTATGGAACAAAAAGGTTTTTAGAAATGCCACATCTGGGCCTTAAAAAAAGCCCTAAAACCCACTAGCTTGCGGGGGCTTCGCCCTCTGGACCCCACCCGGTATCGGCTCGGTCGCTACGCTCCCTCGCCACACAGTCACCAAACATACAGGTTGGCACTTCGACCTCAATACATTTTTGTTTTGGCGCTTCTAATAAACTAGTTGAGAAGGCCTGATCTAGACAAATAATTGTTTCCCCTACAGTCAGTGTCGAGGACGTTCCTGCCAATGTATTTTCCTCGGTAACGGAAAGCAACCAAAGAGAGTCCGATTTCGAGATCACGTGGGACACAGATAACCTTGAAGGCGTGGATGAGGTTGACATCGTTGTATACGGCTACCGAGAGGAGTCAGAGGACAATTTCGTGGAGTTTAGTGGACCTGTGGTCATAGTCGCAGAGGGAGTTGACTATCATGTCGGTTACCACACCGTTTCAGGGCTACTAGACCCTGAAATACATGTCGACGTCGGTGTTATTGGGGTCATGGAATCTGAAGGTCATGGGGGAAAGTAAGAATTAAATCAAATTTGATATATTTTCCTCAAAATGTAGTAGTATTCGTATATTGTCTTAATGACTCTTTAAAAAGACATGTATGCAATTTATATTTGTTGATGTACATGCATTTTCTACAACTTCATCTTTTACTTCTTTTCTTAATGTTTGTCCTCTCTGTTTTCCTGACTTCATGTTATATTCTGTTTTCTAAATGTTGCTGCCCAAGCAATCTTATCATATTAACTACATATACTTCAATGTTGACAAAATAATTGTAACTGTATTTTATGTTTGAAATATGCAGTGAGTGTTTTAATTGTAAACATGACCAATTCAGCCATTGGGCTGCGACACATGTTTTTTTTAATAAACCTTGAATTGATTGATTGATAAGTTTATCTATCATTTCTTGGTAATCTATATAACGTGCATTGATTATTTGGAGCCTGGTGAACTATTGACCGAGATGTGATCTCGGGGCAGCAATTTTTTAAGAGCTGAAGGCGAGGGAAGAATGTATAGTATACAAATATACAATGAAACTCGAGGATCTAGGCCGAGGGGAAATAGTACTATTGGTGTTCCTGAGTACGAATAGTAGCTTGTTCCGAGAATGAGTCATTGTATATTTGTTTTATACCCCTTCCATCTGTGCCATTCCTTAGACACTATTGTGATAACATGTAATGTTCTCACATTCACATCACATTAAAAATATAAAAAAATTGCACTGCTCAAATGAAACATTGAAGGGTGTAGTAGTGTAGTGCAGTTTAATACGGTACAGCGTAAATTACACGGCTGAGCGCCGTGACACCGCGGGAGTTGCCAGTGAGGAGGGGGGCCGGGAAAATGAATAGTTCACTTTTTCGTTATGGAAAAGGTGAACTATTCGTGACGTCAGCAATAAAAATGAACTATTGGGCAGGAAACGTCTTTCCTAGTTAAACTATTATGTTTCTTGTTGTGTAAACTCCTAATGCAACAATCTTACGATGAGGGATATTATACCTAACATACCTGAGATCCCTTAGGCGATGATAGTTTCCACCCGCACGAGAAAAGGGGGTTCATAATTTGCTTTGTTTCCCATATAGATATAACGACTGCTTTGGTATTCGAGGAATAGTTTCTTATAGGCTCTTTGGGACGTTGCATCTTGCTATCACCCCTCGGTACGCCTTGGGGTGATAGTAGGATGCAACGTCCTCTTGAGCCTATAAAACAACTATTCCTCTCATAGCAGTCATTCCTCTCATAGCAGTCATTATATTCATACTATCACGCCAAGAAAGAAAATAATAATATCACACCAGAAATAAAGCAATCCACCAGTTTCCATGTGACCTTGTTTAGACCAATCGTGTTGCAGGATTCTTGGTAAGTGGGATAGAAATATGTATTTACTTGGTTCCCTAATCGTTATTTTCTCGGGTTCTTCTAGTTCTAACCGGGCTGCCCTCTGGAGCAAGGTCCATGTTCTACAGTGGCACAATGGCGATGACGTAATAAATTGGTGCAATGATTGGATTGGAGAAGAAGTTTGGTCCGATACTTCCTTTCTGTCCGTCACACACCCGTGCCCATGTACACTTGACCAGGCCCAAATCGACATAGGGAGGTTTAGTCCGCATCCGCTGTGCGATATTGGCATCTCGTCGCCTAGCAACTGTATCCATAAACCTGGGGCGATACACTGCGTACGAGCAGACACACCGAGGTATTTAATGTTAATTATTAATGTGAAAGAGCTAGCTTCTCCATACTCTATTGGCATGATTAATAATAACCATTACGAATCCACTTACAACTCTTATAAAGCACTTCACCAGTAACAACTTAGCCGACCGAAGCGCTTAAAGTATTATTAACCTTGAATCAATTACAATTCTACACACACACATGTACATTCGAATGTGCACACTCTCCACTCCACTTGGGTGCATTCCAGCTAAACGTCTTTTTTGAGGACGCCAACATGCTAATCCAATTCACATATGACGTCCGCATACTAGCGAGGAGCCATTTAACGTCCGGCTGGAGAGTTAAAATGCCTTTCTCGAGGTTTTAAGTACTCAAGGACGCCTCAACTATATTCGATATTAAACTGATTTCACTTGTTACATACGACAAAAATAGTTTTGTACAATTTTCGTTTGTATACAGTACAGTATGACCTGTCCTTTTCAAAGTGTTAGAAATGAACAAGGTATGTACAGATTTTAAGATGAATATCCTGCATGGGGGGAAAGTAAATGTCAACTTCTGCTTTTTTTCAGCACACTAGGAGGGGGACAGGAGTGTTGCTATGGTGATGAAGGAATGATCATTAATGTATTTGATAGTCTGGGAGGGGGCTACAGTCATCGGTACCACCATGGGGGCGTTACCCCATATGGAGAACCTAAGAAGGTATGTTCCTTTTCGTATGATTATGTATTTGGTGTGACTCTTTATCAAACAATTAGAAGAAGAAAGGAAGAGGATTACACAAAGCGACGAAGAGAACAATTCAACCACACACACCCACCGACGCACGCACATACACACACATACACACACACAGGCAGTATTAGTTCTGCTCGGAGTTTGAGATAATAGGCAAAAATATAGCAAGTATTGATCCTCCGTGCAAGAAGAAATTGTTTTAGAAATTTCCGCCCTCAAGTAATGATTATATTTGACTTTAAGAAACGTTATTCGTCAAAACATGTGCATCCTATCCCCATAAAATGTGCCGGTGCGCAAAGAGAGAGAGAGAGAGAGAGAGCACGAGTAATTACGTCATATAGAGATAATAAGGCAGAACTAAGGAAAAAGGCGCGTAGGAAAAAGGTAAGACGTAATAGTACGTCATAAAGAAAGCAAGTAAAGACAGAAAAGGAAAGCACAATACATTAACAGGTCAGTGAAGTGGGAAGAAAAAATACAGGGGGAGAGAGAACGAAAAAAAAGAAGAAGAGAGAGAAAAGGGAAAGACAGAAAAAGCGAAGATATAAGACAAAAGTTTAGAACGGAGAAATTAATGGAAAGTGACATTGAGTACATCCGGCTGCAAGCAGCCCAGCCGATAATGACTTTTTCTTCCCGGAGCTGACGATGAACATCTGTACTTAAATAGCATCTAACAACTCCATAAACATTGATACACATACTTAACATATATTATACATAAGTATAAATAATATATAAATGTAAAAGAAAATAACCTAAGTAACAGCTTTGGCAACTCCCGTGGAAATAAATACAATGCGAAAGGAAACTAGAGAACAATCGTCGCGTAGCTTGAATCACAGTTCGTTATTGTGTGGAAGGTATAAATAATATCACGTGACTCCATTAACTCTTCAGGTACCATATCTGTCGCACTACCTCGTCGACATCTTGCCCTGGACCTACTGCTGTACTTACGGTGGACCAGATGAGTGCAGACATTTTGGTCGTCATCGGCCTTCTCAAACTTGCAACAACTACGTACCGCCTCCTCCAGGTATTCTTTTTTTGCATCAGTTTTATCGATCTCCGCATAACCATGATGACATTTTTCTATCATTCGACATATTTGGAAATATATGTGTGTAAACATAAAACCTTGTTCACATCAGACGAGGTAAAAAAAAAAACCTGTCAAAAAAGGCTGATGTTATTCTATCTCACATTTTTTCTTCAAATAACAATATTTACATCTCGACAAAGGAAAGATAATTAAGCGTTTTTGTAAGAAAAAGATATAACTGCATGTCTCTGTGTGCTTTACAAAACAGAATACAGAAGGAGTGAAAATAGTGCACTGGGTTCATAATCATTGTGAGATTTTACAAAGTGCTAAATAAATATGTTTTCAAATTACTTCTGAATAGTTCGTACGTTTCTTCATTTCTAAGGTATTCCGGCAATTTATTCCATACAACAGTGGCTGCATTTGAAAATGACCTTTCCCTGTAAGATTTTGTTATAGTTTGTGGGACATGAAATAAAGACGTTTTACTGGAAAGCAACGTTCTCTCTGGTTTATACTGTATTAACAATTCAATGAGATATGATGAAGCAAACTGACGGAAATATTGATAAGTTCATACAAGTACTTCAAACCGGATGCGGGACTGGATAGGTAGCCAATGTATATTTCTTAAGACTAGAGATATTGATTGATGTTTTTTGGTTTGTGTTACGATCCCGAAAATATATTGGAAGATCATCCCTGACACCCTCCCAAAATCATTCAAAATCATTTCCCCCTTCAATATCATGTACTAAACTTTCTCCTTTTTTTACCCTCTCTCTCTCTCACGCATCCATCTATCCCTCCCTCCCCTCCCTCTCCCTCCCGTTGTCACAAAACAGCATTGGGCAGTGGTGATCCACATATTTCAACTCTTGACTCGACCACGTACACTTTCAACGGCCACGGTGAATTTACTATGCTGAACGCATTGAATGGCACCTTCATCTTACATGCAAGAGCGGCTCCTCTCGTTGGTAACATTTATTTTCCATTCATTGTTTTAGCTCAGTCTTCAGTTAAAATGCACTTTTCACGTCGATGTCAATCCGATTTTACATCCGTTTGTGAGTTTACTCAGATATGATTTTAATTCCTGATATACTTTTACGGATTTATTGACGGGCAATTTTGTTGCAAGAAAAGAGTATTTGAAAGTGACCCGAGCTTCATGAAAAGCTATTTTTTCAACAAACCTATGTTTTAACCTTTAGAGATTCTTAAATGAACCCTGTACACAAGTTCCTCGAAACAACTATTTAGGATTCTAAATATGGGACAAGATTAGGAACCCAACCGGTTCTATTGGTAATCATCTGTTTTATATTAGAGGGGGAATCATTCTATCTATGCTCAATGATGAAACTAACGCCAAATCATTCATCATATTCATAATGAATAAAGAAGTCACATGTCATCTTTCAGTAATGTATGTAGACTTTCACATCATTCTAAAGGAAAATATGATATTTCACCTATTGAACAAATGTTCATATCAAAAATTATTTCCTACTGTAATTTCCGTTGCAGGAACGTCTGATGCAACGGTGTTTGTTGCAATGGCAGCACGATTTGGTGAAAGTGATGTCATTCATGTTCAAACCAATGAACGCAGGGTTCTTGATGCCTATGTTCGACTAGCCGGGGATGGACAAAACTTCACAAGGATTGACTTTGATCAGGCTTCTCGGTGGTCATATTCAGGTATAACAAATTAACCTTTTAGTTTTTTACGTCATGCGGTTAAATTTATATTAATTCAGTTATGTATCCTACAAAATTGTTCCCTCCTTCTCCTATCAAGAAGAAGCTGGGAAAGCAATTAATTTTCTTTGACAGTTGCAAGACCTAAATTTTTCGAGAAAATTAGTATTGAGGAATATCACGCCACTGGAAAATATGATGTACCTTCGAACCAAGAATGTCTAAGCTTTAGAAATACTGCTTTTTCACAAACTACTGAGCTAATCTCACAATGAGCAGAACTATATTGTTCCAGATCCTTTAATCTCCCCCCCTCATATTTTGCTATTAATACCAATCACTGTACGATAAGCTAGTCGATACAATGCATAGTTGGGTTCTTTAGTACCCATCTTTTTGCTTCTACTTGATTTCCCAGGGGTCTCGGTAACCGGTCGCAACATTACCTCAGATGGAATCATTGTAGCTTTCGACGGAGGCGTAGGGCTGAATCTAAAAGCAGCAGAGGGGGCCATGAGCATTCTTCTTGTAGCTCCAGACTACTTCCGAGGTCAAACGCAAGGCCTGATGGGAACGTGGAATGGTAATGCCAGCGACGATTTCCTAACTCCTCAGGGATCTTTCCTCTCACCCGATTTGACTACTGAGCAGTTGCACTACCAATTTGGATTACTGTGTAAGATCATATTTTTGCCTCCCTAAAACTTTTCTCTCACTGTCTGTTAATATTGTTCATAGTTATCTTTCATTCACTTGATTTCGAAGTACATGTATTATTGACACTAATTATCATTCACCTAAAAAAAAAGACTCTTTGTGTGTTTAGCTGGAACGTCTGAAAGTCATTCGTCTATAATATTCATTACCTTAACTTAATTTTGTCCGTCCTAGGTAGAATTGTAACAGACAGCGAGCAAATGTGAGGTATTAAAGATATTGTTGAGTTCTGGTCATGCGGTTACCTTTTGTATGAAGTCTTTTATTTGGAAAAGTTTATTAAGTACTATTGATAGAGGTATTGGCGTCTACTATGAGGTTTTTTTAATAATCAAAATTACAAAACATCGACTCAATCTTGCTGACATCACATGTACTGCACACACAGATGGAATTTGGGGACTACACACACATATCACATGAATGATTGCTCGAAAGTTCTTGTCATTTTTCGAATGAGAGCATTTGACATGCAATCATTTTTTAGTATGTGCACTATATTCTTACAAACTACCATAAAAAACTTTTAAAAAAAAAATCATAGATTATTAATTACCTTTTAAAGAACTCAGCCTTCTCCTTTAATAACCTCGGGTATCGAAGAGACCATCCCCTGCCAAACTATTACAGGATTATTGAGATATCCTCCATAGCGTCGTTGCTTCTCATCTTGAACACGCATGTGTGTTACAAAGGAATACATGTATGGATTGTTGGTCACTCTCCTTTGCATCAATACAGGGGAAATCGATGCAGCAGAATCGTTGTTCTATTACGAACTGGGCAAGGACCACGAATCTCATACCAACCGCCATTACATTCCTGTCTTTGAGCCTGTCGCCAACCCTTCTGTAGACCAAAGCCTTGTATTAGAGGTGTGCGGTACGAACCAGTTCTGTATCTTCGACTACCAGACAACTGGGTCGCAGAGTTTTGCCCAGAATTCCGTGAAGGCATTTGTGCAATATCAGCAGGCAGTCGACAACATAGCATCGTTCGGTAAGTTTTTCATACCTGCTGCTCACAAAACCTCATTCCATTGCGCCAGTCATATTCATCCATGCAATACATTAGGGATTTTAAGATTGAGTGGACGAGAACACGACGAACGCGGACTAATCATGCGTGTCAACGTACTGAACAGCCCATGTTGACTACAATTAGAAATCTTTTACATTGCACTCGACGATATACATGCATGCAGGAAGTACCACTATGAACATGACGGACAAAGAAGGAAGACAAAATATACAGTTCCTCATTCTACCCTCAACAATTGCTGTGGTAGAACATCCCTTCATTGCTATTATGTCAAAATGTGTAGAACAGGTGAATATGCATGTGACACCTGTTCTACACATTTTTACATAATAGCAGGGAAGGGGTGTTCCTTTGTCTACTTGGGGAACTGTATATTTTATGCGCACGCGGCATATACTAGTACAGTAGTAGATTTAGGAAAATCAAGGTTGACGCATTCTCGATCGCCGACTGAGACGACGTGACGCATGCGCAGTGCCTTAAAATGACGTCACACGTTGCAGTTAAAGCTGTCGACGTGCAAATCTAAAAGTCCCTACTTTCAACAAAACACGACAGAGCATCTAGGTTTAGATGCAACTTTTTGACGCAAGGTTATGACAAACTGGCGCAAGATTATGTCTTGTTATGTCCGTGTTGCGCATGAGGCATAATTTCGTTTTCGTTACTACCTGTTTTCGTTATTACAAAGTCTAATCAACAAAGTAAATAGCCATTTACCAGTAATTCAAGGCAGTGTTTGAACTATTCATTACGCATTCATTTTGGTTATGATTTCTGACTAACAAGGCATGTCAAAGACCGCGCAAGTCAATAACGTTGTCTTCCGTCAGCGAAAAAAAATCGTGTGCAATGGGCTTTAATAATCTACTAGTATTCAATACAAACTCGATGGGTAAACCAATTGATATGGGTTTGATTCCTCATGTGCAACTCGCCTTATCTGTATTGTTTGCTGTGTTCTATGATTATATGTGTCATCACGATATTCTGAAAACCTGTTAATGTATTACAATCAAACTTTGTTTGTTTTTGTTTGTAGAATCGCGTTATAGCATCATTTTCTACTGCGTGCAGTCGAACATCCATCTAAAAGTTTGTTTATCCTTTCAACGGTTCATATTTTGTTCTCATTATCAGTGAGTTGCCCAACTCTTCCCGCCCCTGCTAACGGAAGTGCCGTCGCGACGACCTACATGGCAGGGGGCGTGGCTAGATTCATTTGCGAGGCCGGCTTCGAACTGAGTCACGTGGTCAACTTAACCTGCCAATCAGATGGTACCTGGAGTGCTGGCGATATCCCGACATGCATCAGTGAGGCATCCGGGCAGACGACTATGACCTCTATGACCTCTATGACTATGAAGCCACATGGGCCAGGTAAGCAGTTAGCCAGGTCGATGTTGAATGATCCCTTACAATTTTGTTAAAATGTGTTGTTTTTCATCATATAAATTAAACAATCAAAAGAGAATAATAACAAATATTAAAATGTATAAACATACACAGAATATAATTTTCTTTTTTTTCAAAATATTAATTGAAAACAAATCTCACTCAAGATAATAATAATAGTACATGATAACAATAATAGTAATAATAACATGTTCTTAAAGACATAGAATCTGTATTATGAAAATATAGTGTAATAGTTAACTCATCAGCAATACAAACAAAGTTAACAAAATATCTGCCATTTCTTATTATGAAGATCGAGACGATTTTTCTTGAAAGTAATTATACGTTCCATATTTTCTAAATGTTTGAGAGCTCGTTGAAAAGAAGGAAATAGTGGAATAACCTTTTGCATTTTACAAGTGAATATAAAATATTTTGCAAAAATAATAACTGTATTGACGAAATAAAAAAATTATTGACTATAAGTGTACTAACAAAATATTCTTCATCTGTGAACAAAACATTTCGTATGTTCTTTTCTTTTAAACATGCACATATAACATTCCAGAAAGATCGTACTTTTTCACAATTTACAAATAAATGAGACAACGTCTGTTCATGATTTTCACAGAAAGTACACATTGAAGAAGTACTTATACCTATCTTATAAAGAAAACTTTGTTTTGCAATTTTTCTATGAATAAGTTTAAATTGGAAATTTCTCATTTATTATCTATGGATGACCTATAAAGTAATGTAAAACGGGATTTCCAAATTAGTGAATCGTTTAAATTATTTTGTAGATCCCTTTGCCATTTATCCTGTTGATTTGTTTCTGAGATATTTACTGGAAAAAAAATTAAGAAAATATTGTACGTAAGTTTTGATATCTTTTTAAGCTTACGGAATTCGTACAATAAATATCAACACAATTTAGAGAAGCGTTTTCTATTTCAAAATTACCCTGTTTTAGAATACGTTTCCAACTACTGGGTAATGCGGAAAGAACTGAAAAAATAACATAAATGAACCAGACAGAAAATTCGTTTGATCAAAAGACATAAATGAACCATCAATGCGCAAAATATCCTTAACATATATCATATCAGAATTAAAACGTATATTAATATTGGGAGGTTTTCCGCCTACCAGTATAGGAGAATTCAGGCAAAGGGGTTGGGAAATAATTTCTTTGAATTTAACTGGGTTGTAGTACTTGTAGTGACTCTATGCAATCAATATATCATTCCAAAAGGGATCTGCTTATTTATTGAACATTAAATGGTCAGAGCGGAGATTGCCGCTTAAAAAAATATCACCTCCCATACGTCTCAGAGAATGTGCAAAAAAAACACTTTCCATTTACTTTTGTTTTCTTCATCAAAGTATCTTTTTATCCAAGTAACTTTGATTGCAGGGTTAAAAGATAATAAATGAGGCATTTTAAGGCCTCCTTCTTTATATTCATTGTAAAGCGAAGAGCGTCTAATTTTGTCCTTCTTATTACTCCATACAAATTTAAAGAGTACTCTCTGAAGTTCTGAAAAGAATGATTAAGGGGGATCAGGAAGAATACAAAGTAAATAATTCAATTTTGGTATAACTAGAGAATTAATAATGGTCACTTTTCCATACAAGGTTAAAGACCTAAGATTCCATATATTGAACGTTGTCTTAATTTCTTCAAATTTTGATTTGAAATTAAGATCATGAAAACTCAAATTATCATTCAAAGGAATTTTGATACTTAGTATGTAAAATAATTTGAAGGCCAAATAAATGGAATGTCTTGACACATAGGCATAGTAACTTTACAATTTCCCAGTCTTATCATATTACATTTTTCAAAATTAATTTTCAAACCAGAAGCTTCTTTGAAATCATTCAAGACTTTAAATGGACTATGTCCCATTTACAAGCCAAAAAAATGAAAAAGTTAAATTCCAACTGCATTTGAAAGATAATACTAATTTAGAACTTCCCTAAAAAAGGTGGGGCTTGAAAATGTCTTCAAGTGGGAAAATAACGACTATTAATTGTCAAATCGACTTTAGGGCTAAAGAGCCCAAAAGTAATAGTCTTGATTTACAGACAATTGTACCGAATGGTCATACGTTTTATGCTGCGCAAAGATTCAATCAGTTTAATCTTGGCCATCACAAGAAGTGGGTTATTGATGTAGACAAATGCTCATGTACCCTTTACAACTCTTTTCATGTATGTTATTACCAAAGAAGAAAAAAAGCCAGTCAGTCACTCAATAGTGTCTGACAGTGAAGTCTAGCAAGTAAACGGGTTTCCTTGCATAATTTGAATATGAGGACAGTGCTAAGGTTTAAATTTCACAGATAGGACATACATGACATATTCATAATTCCTGCAAAGTTCTACAGCATTTCAGGTTGACTGCAAAAGGGACATAGTACCTTTAACGAATCTACGAATATTCGATTCATCAGGTTCAAGAAAAATAACCGTGTCATCTGCATATTGAATAATCTTTACCTCTTCATTTAATACTTTTAACCCACAAATATCTTTATTTTGTCTCACGAAACAGCCAAGTACTTCAACTGCAATAATAAAAAGATATGGAGACAACGGACATCCCTGTCTCACACCACGCTTTATCTCAAAAGAATCTGACGCGAACCCATTATTAATAACTCGTCCTGGTATATCTGTATACAGCAATTTCACGCAATTAATAAAATACTGATCAAATCCAAACACATGAAGAGCGTCGTACATACAATTCCAGTCAATCGTATCAAAAGCTTTTTCAAAGTCAATACTCAGAGCTAAACCGTCAATATTTTCTATTTTACAAATGCTTTGTATATCAGTGAATAATCGTATGTTCTCTCCAATAACACGTCCTTTAATAAAACCATATTGGTCATTACTTATTAAAAGCCCTAAAACCTTTTACATTCGTAATGAGAGAATTTTGGATAAAATCTTATAATCACTGTTAAGAAGTGATATTGGTTGCCAATTATTGAGAAGTAATAAATCTCTTCCTTTTTTTGGCAACAAAGTTATAATACTTGTTTGCATAGATAAAGGGAGAATGTTATCAAGCAAAGAGGAATTATAAACGGAACATAACAAGTCTTTGATATCAGACCAGAACGTTTTGTAAAACTCGATTGGAAGTCCATCTGATCCCGGTGACTTGTCATTTTTAAAAGTTGTAATAGTTTCATAGCACTCTTTCTCTGAAATGAGATCACCTAAAGAAAAATCGTCGTCTTTGATATCCAGATTAGGTAAAACAACTTTTTTAATGAATTCACAAGGAAAATCTTGTTTAGCACCAGATGCATATAGATTAAGATAAAACAACCTTTCTTCCTCGAGAATATCTTTCGAATCTGTATTAGGTCCATTTGCCGTTTGAAGCCTGGAAATACATTTTTGCTGAAAGTTCCTTTTTTCTAAATTAAAAAAATATTTGGTATAACGTTCACCTTCTGAAACACATTTAGCTTTAGTTCTAACAATAATACCACGAACAATTTCTTCATGAAAATGTTCATATTCCTTTTTCTTGTCACATAAATCACTACGTAAAGTTTCATTATTACAACATTCCTCATTGTTGGTTAACCTATTTATCTCTTTCTCTAACTCTTCTAATCGCATTCTGCGTTCCCTTTTCTTCTTTTTTGAAATTTCGATAAACTTACAATGAACTCTAAATTTCATAAATTCCCATATTTTGCTAAAGCTCGAACCTGCATTTCTAGTCAAAACTATTTTAATTTCATTATCTTATTGAGTCAACAACATCTGCGGCTGCCAATAATGCGGTGTTGAGTTTCCAAAATCCTGAACCTCTCTTTATAACAGATTTTGTCAAATGAAGGGATAAAAATAAATGGTCACTCTTAAACCAAAAGTTATTTCACTTTTTTTAACTGACTGAATCAAACTCTGTGATATCAGAAAGTAATCTAAACGACTTCCACTTTTACAATCGTGAGACATCTAAGTATATTTCAATGCTGCAGGGGTAAGATGCCTCCATACATCAACTAATTCAAAATCAGATATAATATTTTGAATGGCATTATAACAATTAGGGTGGTTTTAAATCAATCTTGGAAATCTATCCAGCTTTGGATTTAAAATAGTATTAAAATCTCCCCCTAATATATATGGCTCTTCACCATATTTACACAACAATTCGTGTAACTCCGAAAAAAAGATACCATCGTCACTATTTGGACCGTAAATATTTACAAGCGTAACCGGACTATCATTAATCTTCACTATAACTAAAAGAATACGACCATTAACACTATCTGTGTGCGTACTTAAAATGTCAAAATTCGCCGAAGGTTTAAAAAGCATGCAAACCCCTGCACTATCTGAACGACCGTGACTGAATATTATTTTGTTGCCCCACTTCTGACACCATCTCTTTTCTACAGCTGAAACAGAATGAGATTCTTGTAAAAATATCACATGGTGAACAGAATTCCGTATCCAATTAAATACACATTGTCTCTTTAAATGGTTGCCAAGCCCTCGTACATTGATCGACCCGATCTTAATATCTATAGAGTCACTTATCATATTCGAAGTCATGAAGTGGTATAACAATGACTAGTGGGACTATACCAGTGAGTTTTATATGAACATGTACTGTGTTTGATGATTTAAAGTAGAACAGCATAATATAAGTTGAGAATTGCTTAATTTTTTAGGTAGAATTTAAAAAAATGAAATTAAAAAGAAGTGAAAAGAAAAAAGTCAAAGAACAGAAAGATAAAACAGTATACACACATTCTAAGTAAACATCTAAAAAAATGAACAATCCCTTCCTGTTTGGATTGTCCGTCTACTGTCATTTGACAGAGAAAAAAAAGGAGCAACTTTATACAAGCATAGTAGGCCTTAAATAGACATATAAAGTACATCAATCGTAGCTATATGTGACTAGAAATGAAACGGAAGTAGTCAAAAACGGTCAAAAAAACTACTTTAGATTTCGACTATTCTCGGCGACTCTACTCCATCTCTTTCTACCAAAGTAAATACTTATTCAGTTGACGATTGATGAGTTCATATTTTGGTCAAATTATTGTTTCAACATGTTATAATTCATTTGTGTCCTCTTTGCCATCTTTCAGATCTGAAGGTCGAAGCGTTTTTAGGGGTCCTTGGGCATCTTTGGGGCCATCCTTATATTTAATTCATCTCTTAATTGCCTGACTTTGATCATCAGCCGTTTGTGTTCATTTCTGGTATCTGGGTGAACGTCGTCGCTGATTCCAACCTTTACGCCGAGGATTCGAACATTTTTAAATGTCGGGCTCTTCTTCAGGAACACGACAGGGCATCTAGGTTTAGATGCAACTTATTGACGCAAGGTTATGACAAACTGGCGCAAGATTATGTCCTGTTATGTCCGTGTTGCCATGAGGCATAATTTCGTTTTCGTTACTACCTGTTTTCGTTATTACAAAGTCTAATCAACAAGGTAAATAGCCATTTACCAGTAATTCAAGGCAGTGTTTGAACTATTCATTACGCATTCATTTTGGTTATGATTTCTGTCTAACAAGGCATGTCAAAGACCGCGCAAGTAAATAACGTTGTCTTCCGTCAGCAACAAAAATCGTGTGCAATGGGCTTTAATAATCTACTAGTATTCAATACAAACTCGATGGGTAAACCAATTGATATGGGTTTGATTCCTCATGTGCAACTCGCCTTATCTGTATTGTTTGCTGTGTTCTATGATTATATGTGTCATCACGATATTCTGAAAACCTGTTAATGTATTACAATCAAACTTTGTTTGTTTTTGTTTGTAAAATCGCTTTATAGCGGAGGCATCATTTTCTACTGCGTGCAGTCGAACATCCATCTAAAAGTTTGTTTATCCTTTCAACGGTTCATATTTTGTTCTCATTATCAGTGAGTTGCCCAACTCTTCCCGTCCCTGCTAACGGAAGTGCCGTCGCGACGACCTACATGGCAGGGGGCGTGGCTAGATTCGTTTGCGAGGCCGGCTTCGAACTGAGTCACGTGGTAAACTTAACCTGCCAATCAGATGGTACCTGGAGTGCTGGCGATATCCCGACATGCATCAGTGAGGCATCCGGGCAGACGACTATGACCTCTATGACCTCTATGACTATGAAGCCACATTGGCCAGGTAAGCAGTTAGCCAGGTCGATGTTGAATGAGCCCTTCGATTTTTGTTAAAATGTGTTGTTTTTCATCATATAAATTAAACAATCAAAAGAGAATAATAACAAATATTAAAATGTATAAACATACACAGAATATAAATTTTACATAAGCAAGCGAAAAAATCTTATGGCATCAGATTTTTTTCTTCTTCATGGTCTTCCATGGAGACCAGAGAGAAAAAGAAGAGGGAGAAGATGGAAAAACCAGGACAAATCAAAACAAAAAGAACAATAGTAGTTAAATAAATTATGTTAAGGTCTGACGGTATTAATTAAATTAGTTGTAAGAGAGATCGTTTGGATAAAGAGAGAGATATACAATTGCTAATATGAATGGAAATGATATCGTATATCCTAGCCCCGACCCCCTCCCTGTAGAAAGAAAGGACATTTGCAGTTGTTTGCTCAGGGTCTGGGAAGGGAAATATTATTGTATCATAGCTGATAAGGTATTGGGGTATAAAATTTGTTTACAGCAGGGAGGTGAAAGAAAGGAAGCGAAACTCTTGTAATTTATTCAAACGCATTCGTGAGTTCTAAAGCGTAACGATGGGATGTGTAACATTCCACTTGGCTTTGAAGTTCCATGCTCCGAACCGCACTTCCACTGCGGGGACTTTCGGAAGCCAGGCACCAGTTTTACATTTATAAAAAAAATATTAAATTACCGACAAATTTCAGTGTAAATCAAAAACCTTATATGGGGATTGTAATGGGAATAGTGCATCAAACAAATTTCTAATTTAGTACTCCGTCCTTCCAATAATTTGTGTGCCAGAGTTAGTAAAAGAAAAATTACATCCTGACAAAAACTCAATATTTTAGGACAATGCGCTAATTTGTGCATGTTTTAATGTCCCGTTATTAAATCCATGATTTACAATCTTCAATAATATTAAGTTTGCTAATGCGTGTTTTCGCGTGTTTTTTGTATTTTTGAAGTTTAAAAAAGGACGAAATTACACAGGTCTGTGTTTGCTTGTTCTACTCTTTACACATTCAACAATGGATGAGAAATCATTGAAAGGGACAGCGAACAGTTGGTGTGATACCATTTTCTGATGTGATTTCATGCGCTCTTTTATCTCACCACCTGGTCAACAGTTGCAAATTAGCGCATAACTTTTTGGCGGCTTGGAGCATGGGGTCAAAGGAGAGCGGCTTGATTCCGTCCTTCTCTATCACGTCTCTGTTTACAGTTAACAAATTTGGTATATTACTATTGAGGACTTTAAACATCATTGCACTGATATGGAATTTCTGGTGAGATTTCAAAGTCTCCCGCCACAGTATTTCATGCATTGAAGAAAAAAAACAATGTAATTGAGGCTTTATTTTTGGAATAGTCCTTCCTACTCTATTTTGTAGCTTTTGTAATTGGTTTATATATTTTCCATAAGGAGATTGTCATATTATGTCCTCAAAATCTAGATGAGGTAGAATAACATTTTGATGTATGAATTTTAACTTTTATTTTTCTTCTTTTAAGATGTTAAACTTTAGGTATTCGATTCTGGATCCTGTATGAAATAATTTTTTTTTTTCCCTTACCCCTTTTGTATATAACTAAATACCTAAAAACTGCAAAGTTATCCTTACAGATAAAATACAAATATCAGTACATATATGAAGTTTAAAGTCAAGAATAAAGTAAACCATTTCCTCTTTCCCTACAGTTCTGTCGACGCCCGTTATCATCGGAATATCTGTGGGATCGGTAATTCTGATCGTTTTGATCATAATTGTCATCATTTTTATCTGCCGACCAAAGAAACGTCCACCGTCGATCGGGTATGCTACATAATCTACATAAAAATAATCTTGAATCTTGAATCTTTGTTTGTTGGCGCCAAGAAAGCACCGTCATCATAATAACAATGACCTTCGAAATAGCGATGACCTTCAAAAAAGCAACTGCAGACAATTTCTATACCCTATTATACATCCGATATCAACCATATTGGAATCACGTATTACGTGTAATATTCGCACGTGTTAATATTTTATTGACAGGGCTATTGACTTTGCCTTGACTTTCAAGAAGTCATTGCCATCATGTGATTTCAGGTAGACCTACATTTATGTGTCCTTGTACAGGGCCTCTTAAAGAGGGTGCTCCGATTTGTGGATGTGTCATAGTATAGTGGTTTGTTAACTTGTCATGTCTCTCAATCCAAGGGTTGAGGGCTCGAATCACCACATGTCTGTGTATTAAGCTCTTTATCAAACCAGAATATTATTTTCCTTAAATTAGAGGGTAAGGGTTAGTGTTACAATTGGCTTGTAGGTTAGGTTTTGGATTAGCATAAAGTTTAGGTTGTTGGAATGTAGGGTACCGTGTTAAGGCTAAACATTCGTAGGAAATTACCGCAAAAGATACACATGGTCGACCAGAAAAAGTGTCTTACAACTATCACGAGCTTCACCTAACACCATCGCATAATTAGTTTGCATTATCCCGTTTAATAATCCTAAATATATTACTCATTGCGGATGTAGTATCGAAAATAATATCGCTAGCGATATTCGTTTGTCTCGCAATGTCAACAAGGGATCTAAAAGATCACGACGTTTCGTGCGCTGCTGCAACACTTCGTCAGGTAATAACATATATTGTAAGCAAGCGTTTTTTATACTCTACGGGCGATCACCTGACAAAGTGTTGCAGCGGCGCACGAAACGTCGTGATCTGTTAGATCCCTTGTTGACCAACATTGCGAGACAAACGACTCCCACTAGCGATATATTTTCGATATTATCCCGTTTGTTTGTATACTTTATTTTCATTATTATGGTGACATTTTCTTTCATCCTCAAACTTTGTATTGCTCTTTCTATTTTTATTTATTTTCTTATTTTATTAGGAAGGTGAACCCTTCAAAAGACCAGGCTGAAGTTCATGGAAACCCTACCTACGCCCAGTAAGTCCGTTTAAACATACAGCTGAGAAATGGTGTCAAGCAGTGGCATTGTGAAAGATTGATTATTTTATAATGGTAGTTATAGTTATGATGATAATGATAGTTATAGTAATGATGATAATGATACTAATAATGATAATAAAAATAAACTTATTATAATGATAATAATATTATTAATAAATACTAATAATGATAACAAAATAAAGATAGACTTTTAAATTTCAAAATAGACTGGAAAGTCTCTTTATGCGCTTATCCCAGAAACAAAATACAATTTAATGCTAGCATATATATACAGATTAATTAAAAAGATTACTATTTATTCCTATTAAATGTAGTACAGAGGAGTAGATTCTGAAGTTTTTAAATGTTAGAAATGAAACGAAACTTGGCTCAATCTTGGCAAAGATCGCACGATCTTGGCACAGAAAGGGGTATATGGGACTACACGCACATTCGTCATTGACTGTTGGATGCAAACACTTTAGCTAGTACTAGTCATCTGCCGAATATGGGGGTACTTCAACCCTTCAAGAGCAATCATGTTCAGGGGGCATTTCTACTTTCTTTTAAAATGAAAAGCAGGGAGTGAGGAACTCAGCTATCTCATTAACTTCATATGAAAGCCAAAATGAACCGACTCTTCCATAAGATTAACTTTTAAAGTTAAATTTTGTTTTGCAATTCTGCACTTGGCCGCTCATAAACAATTGTAAATTAATTTTCTCTTCTATATTTAAATAATTGAGAAAACCAATGTCATGAAAATATTAATCATTTCATTTCAAATAGAACTGGAATCGTGTAGGATTTTGTCCTTGAGTGTATTAAACGTTACGTCGGAGCTAAATGCCGGGTAGTGGTATCTTAAGTCCTTATGACGCACTTAGAAGTGTAATATCATAAGAATATGTGCTATTACACAATAATTTTTGTAATTTCTATTTATAATCGTTGGTTTTCTTTGTCTCATTTTCCCTTTCTTTCTCTGTAGTGCTTAGTCCTGGCAATAAACTTCAATATAACGAGTGGATCGACGTGTGAGGACATAGCTACTATGTTGATATCTCTGCAATGCATGCATGAGCTGATAACTATATAAACGCTTTTTCGTTGGCTCTTTTACTTTTCATAATTTTGTATTAACTTTTTTGTAATCACAGGAGCGTTTTTTTGCTATTACTCAGACATATACGGCTTTAATATATAGAGCATATAAAATGTACAATTATACTATATGTGTAGCTTAGTCGTTTAAAAACACTTTTCGATTAAGATCAAATTCGGCTGTAAATAGGAACAATATAGTTGGCACCGTGTTCGTCAACGTTTTCTCAATGATAACCATTATCTATAACCATTATTCATGTCATATCTTTTAATTGTGTAAAAATTAAAAAACTGGTGGTATCCAGATATCAATGTTTAACCACTTTGGAAACGAAAATCATTCAAAAGGAAAATCTAATGGATCCTATCATAGATGCTCACTATCTCGTAGATTCATTGTTGTGATATCTCTGAAATACATGCATGAGCTGATAACTATATTGACGCTTTTTGTGGGCACTTTACTTTCAATAAGTTGTATTACAGAAAACGTTTCGTTTCTATTACTCAGACATAAACGGCTTTGATATAGAGCATAAAAAATGCACTATTAAACTATATATGTGTAGCTTCGTCTTCTAAATTTTCCGATTAAAATCAAATTAAATTGTCAATATGAAATATATAAGAGGCACCGTGTTCGTCAATATATTCTTAATGATAACCATTATCCATAACCATTATTCATGTCATATCTTAATTGTGTGAAAATTGTAGTACGGTGATATCCAGATATTAATGTGATACCACTTTGGAAACGATAATCCTTCAACATGAAAAACCTAATGGATCATATTATAGATGTTTACTTTCTCGTAGATCCATTTTGTAATTCTAGAATGAACAGACATATCTGTCATGTTTAGCATATCTATCTTTGGCTTATGGATAGCAACTTTATTCAAGTTAAGCTTAATTTTAATTAAGGGGAAATTCTTTGAATTTACCCATTATAGGAATTACATTGGTATTTGGGGGATAATAGTAATTAGTATGTTTTTGGTTGTTTCTTTTTTGTTGGTTTTGCTTTTGATTTTGTTGTGCTGTTTTATTAGTTTGTTTGGGGGAGATTGGTTTAGTTTGTTAGTTAGTTTGTTTTTTGTTATTAATCATTTTTTGGCAGACATATTTTTGAATAGGTCGATTAATCAGAGCTTGTTTCAATTTCTTTAAGAGCGCCATCTGCGAACAAAGAATGTGAAGCCATTTATCTTGCATCGAGAATGACGGAGGGGGAGGTAATCCATAATTAGCTCAAGCTTGATTTAAGATCAGTGTAATAAATTAAATTGGCTTTCATTTATAAATAAACAATACGAACGCTTTGCATGAAACGTTCTTGTATATTGAGCTTTCTTTGTGTAATAATAAACAAACTTAATGATTTACATAAGTTATGAGTACTAAATGTGTTTGCAGAATTTCGAGGTGTGTTCACAATTTTACTGTTTACCATCTTCATTTTCATAAGCATCGTCGTTAATCACCACCATTAACAACAGCATCACCAGGCACATCATAATTTATTTATTTTATTTATTGAAATATATTTTTTCAGGATAACAAGAATCAGGTATACATTGTAGATACAAAATCTGTTTTACATCATGGTCCTGAACAGGATAAAAATGTAGTACACGGAAATATAAATAATGAATATCACCAAAGCTCACAAGCAAGGGTAAGAACAGTATAAAACTAACATTTAAGCATAATACGCATTAAAAGTAGTAAGAAGCACAAAACAAAAAAATAAAAACGACAATGTAATAATTGAAATTAACAGCGGAAAAAACATCAAATCACTTTAATAAAAGCCATTAAAATATCACCAAAAGAATTGAAGAGGAGAAAAGATTTAAGGAAACTGGTAAAAAGTAAAGGATAAAAGTGGAAAAGAAAGAAAGAGGGGAGAGGGAAATAGAGAGAGAGAGAAAGAGAGATAGAGAGAGAAATAAGTTATGTCAAAGCAGTAAATGAATCAGCATTCTATCACACAAGTTTAAAAAAATTGTCCTTGTACATACGTTTAAAAACATCGATAGATTTAGCATTTTGAAAAGCAAAAGGTAAACTATTCCAGATTTTACCTCCAGCATATCTTTTGTTTTGGTCTCGAAATTTGAAAATTTGACATTTTGTTCCGTTGGGGGGGGGGGGGGGGTAAGGACACCTTGTTGAGGTCAGCCAGGCGCGGATCCAGGATTTCTTAGGGGGGGGGCCCAAATTTGAAATTATGCGAGCCAAATATTGGTACGTAATGGTGACCAACAGTGACGTAATGCGGGGGGGGGGTCGTTGCAGGGAGGGGCAAGTTTTCCCCCTCCCTTCTCCGCGAAACGCGAAAGCTTTGACGTTTCATTAAATTATTAGAGAAAGAAGATAATTCGTCGTACCGTTCTCGACTCTTAATCTTCGTCTGAATTAAGTTTGTCCCCTCCCGCGCGAAGCGCAAACATTTTTACGATTTATGAAATTATTAGAGAAAGAAGACGATTCGTTGTAGAGGTCTCAACTCTTAATCCTTATCTAAAATCAGCCCCCCCTCCCCCTCCTGCGCGAAACGCGGAAGCTTTGACGTTTCATTAAACTATTAAAGAAAGAAGACGATTCGTTGTACCGTTCTCGACTATTAATCTTCGTCTGAATTTAGTTTTTTCCCTCCCGCGCGAAGCGAATTTTTGTTTACGATTTATTAAATTATTAGAGAAAGAAGACGATTCGATGTACCGTTTTCGAAAATAATCCTCGTCTAAATTCAGTCCCCTCCCCCCCTCTTCCCCTCCTGCGCGAAGCGCGGAAGCTTTGACGTTTCATTAAACTATTAAAGAAAGAAGATGATTCGTTGTACCGTTCTCGTCTCTTAATCCTTGTCTAAATTCACCCCCCCCCCCTCCTGCGCTAAGCGCGGAAGCTCTGACGTTTCATTAAACTATTAAAGAAAGAAGATGATTCGTTGTTCCCTTCTCGACTATTAATCTTCGTCTGAATTTAGTTTTTCCCCTCCCTCGCGAAGCGCAATTTTTTTTACGATTTATGAAATTATTAGAGAAAGAAGACGATTCGTTGTAGAGTTCTCGTCTCTTAATCCTTGTCTAAATTCAGCCCCCCTCCCCCTCCTGCGCGAAGCGCGGAAGATTTGACGTTTCATTAAACTATTAAAGAAAGAAGACGATTCGTTGTAGAGTTCTCGACTCTTAATCCTCATCTGAATTCAGGTCCTCCCCCCTCCCGCGCGAAGCGCGGAAGCTTTTAGGTTTCATAAGATTATGAGAGAAAGAAGACGAATGGCTGTACAGTTCTCGACTCTTAATCCTCGTCTGAATTAAGGTCAGATGAGCATTTTTTTGTAATACCTATTATTTGGTGACATTGGGAGGTCACTATTTGGCGTGGAGTCCCAAAGAGGGGTTTTAGGCATTAAATTACCGTCAGATGAGCATCTAAGGGCTCGCCGTAGGGCCCTATAGGTGGAATCCAGGGGGCAGAGCCCCCGGAACAGGGTTCAAATTAATTTTTTGTCCACGGGGGCTCTTCCAAAAAATAAAGAGCCCCCGTGAGCCTTCTCACGGGGGCTCTTTTAGTGCTGACGGGGGCTCTTATTTTAATACAATTTTCCATTGAATTGGTACCCATGAAACTCCTTGATATTTTATCATTATCATTTATTAAGTCGGCATTTTCCCTCTTAGAAATTTACTTGTTACATTGCTGTTATTGAATTTATCCCGGTGATGACATTCTCTTCATTTCTTCCCGTTCTGCAGATAATTTCCTCCTCATTATTCTGAGCAACCTTATTTACATTCTTTCTTTACTTTTAGTCTTTGCCATATCCTTCCAAAACACAGGAGCGGATCTAGCTTTTTGCTAAGGATGAGGGGGGGAGGGGGGGGGAGGGGGGGGGGGTAACCCAAATACGATGTGGAGCATCGTCCACGAGCCGCGTAGCTGCGAGGCGATTTTTGTTGTTGCTATTTTGAACCCCCGTAAGTGATGTTTCCTGGCATCTACTATATATACATGCGGAGGATCGTCCACGAGCCGCAAAGCGGCGAGGCGATTTTTTTGGTGCTTTTTTGAACCCCCGTTAGTGATGTTTTCCTGGCATCTACTGACATCTACTAATACTGTGTAGGTCTGGACACATGACAGCATTTTTCTATGCACATTACATTTTCACTTGGCAGCCCAAGGGGGGAGGGGGGCGGGGGGGGGGGGGGTTAAACCCCCTAATCCGCCTAGATCCGCCCCTGCAACATCTTTGGTCTTCTTCTTCTTCTCAATATTGATTTACTGGTCGAGTTACATTATTTGATGGTCTTTGAGAATCACCAGATTTCAGAGGATTCACACTTTTCACAACGAAAAACTTCTTCATGTTTCAGTCCTTGCGCGATCGTCTCCAGCTTCAGCAGATATTGGGCGTAGGCGTGCACACCGGTACTACCGGCGCAGTATAGCCACTGCTGACGACCGCACTAGCTGCACTGTGAGCTTTCGTTATTTGTATCGGTAATTTAATACTCATAGAGATGGGAGAGGAAGCGCCATCTAAGTTCCATTCCATTGGTTTAAGGTTTGAAAATTTATACTCAATATTGTGTTAAAGTTATATCAGAAAAGATAATCTTTATTTTATAATTCCACGGGGGCGATTTTTTATTTTGCAATCGCCCCCGTGAGCAACCTGACGGGGGCGATTATGGAGCTCACGGAAGCGAATCGCCCACCGCCCCCGTGTATTTTGAGCGTTGCCCCGGAAGCTTAGGGGTTTTAGGCATTTAATCACGGTCAGATGAGCATATTTTGATGCCTCATTTGTTTAACACTGGCAGTTAGCAATTCTTTTTTTCTTGCTCTCATTCTATTTTATTTCTCTTTAATATACTTTTTCAAAAAAAGTGGGAGGGGGGGGGGGGAGCTCGAGGCTCCCGATTCCCGCCGTACATCGGGCCCTGACATGTAGGAATCTCAAGAATCATATTTATTGCCTGGCTGTAAATTTAGGAATTTTCCAACAAACACATACAAACGTATAATTAACTAAAAAGTGAGGACAAATCTCGGAAATTATGTAGTTTCAGCATTATTTGTAATCCACCGTTGTGGAATTAGAAGTAAACTACGTTTGAATTTGATTTCCCCAAAGCCCCCCCCCCCCCCCTATCAGTACGCCAGTATCTCCTCTTTTCCTTTTTTCTTGCCCTTTCCTTCCTTCTCTCTTATTTGTTTAATTTGGGGGGGGGGGTCAACAGCTTGGTCCCCCCCCCCCCCGATCTCCTTCTTCCCCCTTTTCTTTTCTTCTTCCTCTTCTTTCTTTCCCTTTCTCTCCTCTTTCCCTTCCCTTCTTTTCCTTTCTTCTCTTTTTTTTTTTTTTTTTTTGCGGGGGGGGGGGGGGGGGGGCAAGGCCCGCTCGGCCCCCCCCCCCTGGATCCGCGCCTGAGGTCAGCCATTGGTATATATATATATATATTTTTTTTAAATAAATAAATACCAAAGGGGGGGGGGGGGTTTCCTCCAAAATACACACATAAAAAATACCTAAGAGGGGGGGGGGGGGGTTAACCCCTCAAACTACAAATGTGTACCGATTATGCCTAATAATAATCGATGGACGTGGGGAGGAAAAGCGCCTGCACATGCAGTGTTGCAAATTCTGGCAAAAAGAAATACCATACATGGAAAGCTTAGGTTTGGGCGGACATTTTGATTTGGTGCATACATTAATATTCAACAAAATGAATGGCTTTTCCTCTATTTCGATGGGAGCAAGAACATATCGACCTCTTGGATCCGAAATTGATCCTTTTATAACATAATCAGAACCATGTAAAGTAAATATCTCCTAGTATTTGATTTCTCAAATATATATATTTTGAAATACCTGTGACACCTCAGGCCTCACGTCAATAGAAGTAGAACTACCTATTGTGATGCCAGATCGCTTATGCTAGGAGTCCACTGGGCCGGCGCCAGTTGGTGCCAGTTCGCGCCAAAGATTATGTGATTGGCGCGTAGTGGCTCGCTGTGGCGCCGAATTAATGTCCGCTCGGCATGTGTCGCCAAGTGGAATGAACTAGGTGCCATATGGCGTGCGCCAAATGCCACCCGGCTTGCTCCAAAATGTTGCGCCACTTTGCGCCAGTTCGCGCCATTACACGGCCATTTGATTCCAAAATTCACCCTGTTGGCGCCATTCGCGCCAATACACGGCTACTTTGCGCCACTTGGTGATTAGTTTGTGCCAAAGGTCGCCAAATTGGTTTGAACTTGGCGCCTCTTGGCGCCACTTGCCGACTATATAAATACTGGCCATCGGCTACCTGGTTCAGACCCTCCTCAGCTGCTGTATGAACAACATCTCTACTAAATATTAACAATTTTGATATGTTTGAGGCTTTTGATAATGTTGGAGTGATGATGCTGCTCCATCAGAAGATGATGAGAGATGCTGAGGTGGCCACTGCCTATCAACTTATGCTGGCCAATCCTGAAAAAGAAGAGCCTCCAAGGAAGAAAAGGAAGCACAACTGGTGGTTTAGACCCATGCTCCACCCACAGTTGAGGGCCGAACGTGGACAGTACCACACTTTGATGGAAGAGCTGAGGGAGAATGACAGGAGGAAGTTCAAGAACTACACCAGGGTGTCCCCAGAGATGTTTGATGACCTGTTGGTCAGGCTTACACCCCACTTGCAGAAGAAGGACGCCCACTTCAGGAAGCCATTCCCCCTGGTCTCAAGTTGGCCGTCTTCCTGCACCATCTCGCAACCTGTGCCACCTATGCCGAGCTGTCTTACAACTTCCGAGTGGGCAAGGAAACCATCCAGAAGTTTGTCCTTGATGTAGCCAGAGCGATAGTGGATGAGTATGCTGCAGAAGTCATCTCCCTCCCCACAACCAATGAAGGCTGGCTTGAGGTTGCAGGTGATTTTGAAGCCAGATGGAATCTTCCTCACTGTCTGGGAGCCTATGATGGAAAGCACATCCATCTCCAGAAGCCCAACAAATCAGGCAGCCTTTACTTCAACTACAAGCAGTTCTTCTCGGTTGTCCTGATGGCTCTGGTAGATTCAAAGTACCAGTTCATGTGGATCGATGTGGGTGGGGTTGGCCATCAGTCTGATGCCCAGATCTACAACAACAGTGAACTGAAGGAGTGCATTGAAGCTGGCACTTTAGGCATCCCAGATCCAGCTCCTCTTCCCCATGATGATGAAGAGCACCCTATGCCGTACTTCTTCGTGGGAGACGATGCCTTCGCCATGAGGACGTCCATGATGAAGCCCTATGGCCGTCGTAACATGGACCAACAGCAGAAGATCTTCAACTACAGGCTGTCCAGAGCAAGGCGTGTGGTTGAAAATGCCTTTGGCATTCTGGCTCTGCGGTTCCAGTGCTTCCTTGGCCAGATGAGACAGGAACCAGACACAGTCCGCCTGCTCGTTGAAGCTGCCGTCATGCTGCACAACCTCATCAGGAAGCGCTATCAGGCACTGGACGTCCGCATGTTGGACCAGGAGGATGCCCAGCACAACCTCATCCCTGGAGCTTGGAGAACTGCCGCCATCACTGTGAGAAAGTCCTGCGATGCCGCCCTGCTTTTATTGGCGGCAAGTGGCGCCGAATGGCGGGCAACCAGGTGGCATTTGGCGCGAAGTAGTCACCAATCGGGTGCTGTTTGGCTCGCGTACTGGCGCAAACAAGGTGCCCCTTGGCGCAAAGTGGCGCCATGTGTGCGCGAAATCTCATTGGCGCAACTTGGCGCGCGCCATTACATTCCAGTGGATTCCAATAGGCGGATTGTTTGCGCCAAAGGGCGATATGTTCGCGCCATTTGGTGCCACTTGGCGGACACTTGGCGCTGATTGCTCGATGCAAGTGGCGCGACGAAAATTTCAAACATTTTGAAATTTTCTTGCCGCCACATTCAAATTTGGCGCCGTTACGGGCCACCACGAGCCAGTTGGGAGGCAGTTTGAGCCACTACACGCCACTAGGCACCGTATTGGCGACACTAGGCGCCACAGTAAATTGCATTGGCGCAAACTGGCACCAACTGGCGCCGGCCCAGTGGACTCCTAGCATTACATAGACTTATAGGGCCCCTCTAACCCAATTGATGACAAATGCAGCTTTTCAAAGATAAAGGAATCTGTCGCTTGTAAACAAAATAAGACGCAATTGTATTTTCAGCTGCACACAGCGCGGTATGTTCGGCGTTTCAAGAGGGAACAAATGCCGTCCTTAATTTCATTCTGTGATTTTTTAATTTGAAAGTCTGGATTCGTTGATGTTGAATTAACCTCTATCTTGTGTATTTACAAACAAAAGATTTTAGTTATCAGACTTAGTTCCATACCCCCTGAACGATGAGAATTGAAAAAGTCATTATTAGCGAAGCTGTGAACCTGTGAGAATTGAGAAAGTCGTTATTTGCGAACCTTGGAAACAGTGAGAATTGACAAAGTCGTTATTTGCGAACCTTTGAAGCAGTGAGAATTGACAAAGTCGTCATTTGCGAACCTTGGAAGCAGTAAGGTTCACTTCTGAGCATCAGAGTCTCAAGTTAACAATTGTTTAATATTCCAATGATTTTGTAGTCCCAAGTTTGCTAGTTTTATGGAGGGCAATAGACAGAATTGCAGCTCTACATGAAACAGAAAAACATTACTTAAGTTTAATACATTTCAAACATATATTCTAAAAGTAAGTGCATCTCTGAATTAGAATTTTTTTTTAAAGGGCCCTCCCCAAGGTTCGCTTATTAGCGATCCTTACTGCTTTCAAGCAGTGAAGGAGTCTAACTGCAAAAGTATGGCGTTAAGTTTCACGGGGGAAATGATTCTACTTTTTACCAGTCAAATTACGATTTAAGAACTTCAACATTTACAAGCCTTGTTACAGTGTTGCATATTGTCTTTTAGTTTTAGTACTCTCTTGTCCGTCTGATTTTGGGATAGGATCCCTTCTCTCATTCCTTTCTTGTTATTATTTCTTTTTTTATCATATTCGTTTTCCTCCCTATCCTCTTCTTCCTTCTTCTTCTTCTTCTTCTTCTTCTTCTTCTTCTTCCTCTACTTTTTCATCATCTTATTTGTTCTTCTTTTTCTTCTTCCTCACCATGTTTACATCAGCACTGCAATAATTATAAACCCCTCTTTTGCAAGTTAAATTGTAATTTGCATGTGTGCCTCTTGTATATAGTGTTAAGTGTTTATGTTTTAATACACATAGGTTTTGTATGTCCCATATTTTTCATTGAATTTTTAATTCTATACTGGAAAGCTTGTATGTTTGCGTTTGTTTGTTTTGAGATTGGCCTCATTGTCCAGATAGTATTTAACCTACCCGAAAAAAGGGTGACCGTGCATGTATGCGCGCGTAACGTCCCTGTACAGTGTGTGAGCGGGCGCGCAAGTCCTTATAGCGTACGAATTAAAAACCGTAGACAAGTATAATAGCTCAGGCAGTGGACTAGTGAGAGACAGGAACGTGTAAGAGGAGCAGCCAGGGAGTTGAGCAACGAGAATATCACAGAAAGACAAAGGAGAAAGAACATTACCAAATTAGAATTATAATAATTGTTACTACGTAGAAGAAAGAGAAGGAGAAGGAAGAGAACAAGAAGAAGAGGAAGAAGAAAAGGAAGAAGATTCTGATAGAATTGACAGAGTTGTCACTCTCTAAGATGATTTGGAAAAAGCAAGTTGCTTTTTTCTTCTGCGTCGCTATCATCTGTGATGTACTAAAGTCATCAGAGGCAGATCAAAGTAAGATCATACAAATTAGTTATATTCAACATTTCTTCCCCCTCGTCTCTGCTTTTTGTCTATTTGTTACCTTGTCTGCTTGTGTTTTCCTAGTCTAGTGTTCAAATTTTGCTATATTTGTTTTATTAGATCGAAAATGTACTTCTATCTTTTAATGTTTATGACCCTTAAAAGACTTGGTTTGGTACGAAATTCTACAATTTTTGTTTTGATTATCATTATTATATTAAAACTAACAAAGGTGTAGCACATTTTGCCGTCATATTGCCGTTCCCTTTTTTTTTCGTAGTTGTTGAGCTCCTTCCTTGATGTTACTTTCTATTTGACTTATTTGATTTGATTTATTTTATTTTTCTTCGTGGTCTTTTTTCAAAGTTATTTACTAATTACATCATAATCATGATAATAAACAAATTATATAAGTAATACACCATCAACGTAAAATACCTACGTTGTTATACTAACATATTATCAAAATAATCATGAAGAAGGATTGCCACATAGCATTAGCTTAAAAATCCTTTATAAAACTTAATAATTCCTAAATACAAACTTGTTTTGGGGAATAGAGTGACAAAATATATGAGCAGATGATCGGAGAAGATTGCAAATAGAGCGATAAAGGTGATTACTTTCCTTAAAAATAGATAATGGGAAGGCAGAAGTGAAGGGTTAAAGTACGGGAAGTACAGATTGAAAAGGAAGGAGGATAGAAAAGGAAGGGGGAAGAGAGAGAGAGAGAGAAACAGACAGAGAGAGAGACATAGGGAGACCGAGAGAGAGAGAGAGAGAGAGAGAGAGAGGTGGAGAAGATACAAATGGGGCCAGTCACCACGAAATGAGTCCAGTGTCGCATTAGGCTCAATCGTAGTAATAGCGATGTATAGTGTGTATGTACTGAAAATTGACCCACCTACCACATTTAAGATTTTTCCAAAAATCGACTTATTAATGTCTTGTAGTTTATGTCCCCAGAGCTTAGGTCACGAAAATATCTCCTTCTAACATTTTTTGGCAAATAATATAGGCTATGTAATCTGAAATTATCACGAAAATGATGCATTTTTAAAGAATAAAGCACGATTTTGTTTATAAAGTCCAATTAGGTTTTTGTTCATATTTCTGGATATAATTTATCAATTTTAATGTGTGACCCCTTAATTTAAAGCTTACTTAATGTAGATTCATATAATACTTAAAAACAGGAATACAAATTTTGACCAACTGGACTCATTTCGTGGTGACAGGCCCCAAATATACAATGACACTCGAGGATCTAGCTGAAGCTATTTGCATCGAAGGAACATCAACTAGTGCTATTTTCCCGAGGGCCATCGGCAGAGGGAGAATAGTACTAGTAATGTTCCTGAGTGCGTATAGTTTAGCTTGTTCCGAGAATGAGTCATTTTATATTTGTTTTATATCCCTTCCATCCACGCGCGCCGAAAGCAGTTTGGGATTGGGGGCAAACGTTCCAGGGGGCTCACCTTCCAGGGGCAGTGGCGTAATGAGCAAAAACGTCCCTATTTAAGGCCCATGGTGGGGGTCCAGGGGGCAGAGCGCCTGGAAGCTCTGGGGTCCTTAGGTATTTAATTACGGTCAGATGAGCATCGATTGTTTATTAATTTTCAAGATATGTTTAAACGCTCGGTTATAATGACATTGGACGGTAACTAAGATAAGGTCATCTTTTTTTAATAATTTTGTTTTAATTTCACTGAAAGTTGATTCGACTCCTTCAATGTGAACATCGACTCTTGGTTTAAAATTGAACTCGTCATTAATGTATAACGCAACCCACCTCCTCTTCCCGATGCACGTTCTGCTCGAATCATAGTATAATGTTCTAAATTATTTGAAGGTGGAGAATTTGTATTTAGATATGTTTCGGAAATAGTAATTACAGAGAAGGGAATGAAGTTGAGGGTGTATAGGAAAGTCAAAATAAATTCGTTTTTTCATTGAGGCTTGTTGCATAACAGTGCAGGATACTGAGTGAGGTCTTTATACTGGGATTGTCAATGAATTGCGATACAACATTTTCTGGAGAATGATATTGATAGTCCTGTTTGAGGTAGCAGTATCTTAAGCTATGGCCACACCTCCAAACAGTAGTATGCACGGCGGCCGGGTTTTTAGCCAATTTCGACTGGGCACCGAGCGTCGGCCGCTCGGCCACCGCTTGTTTTTAGGGCATCGCTCGGTCGCCGCTGAAGTTTTAGCGTGGATTTAGCGCGGGCGCCGACCTAATCGAGCGTTCGCCGTCAAGTGATTTAGGTCAAAAATCGAAGCTGCTAGGTCAAAGCCTGCAGAACGGTCGCCGCCCGGTCGCCGCTGGGAGATCAGTCGGTCACTGGGCGGCGAGTTAAAAATCGGTCGACAGCCTTTGACCTAGCGGCTTCGATTTTTGACGGGAAATCGACAGGGCACCGCCCAGGCATCGCTCGGACTCTACAGCCTGCTTGACTTCTCCACAAAAAAAATCGTTGGGCGATGCCTAAATTCCAGCGGCTGCCGAGCATGCTACTAATCGGTCGGTCGGGTCGGTCGCCGCTCTGAGTTGTGACCATAGCTTTAGTTTGATAAACGCTCGCAACGATAAGGGGAATTTCCTTTCATTTTGGTGAAAAGTATCTTCCTAAGGGTAATAGTATTGCAGAAGGAAATTAGCAGTGTAGAATGAAGGAGATATAGTACTAAGGCACGTGTATGAGTACATAGATGAAGATGAAACGAAGATGAAAAGTAAACGACTAAAATTGTAAAGGAATTTTCTGGATGTTAACATATCCATTGGTTTCCCCTTACGTAGCCAAAGAGCAAGATATAAATGTAAATCGCTTTTTGAGAAATATGGGACGGCGAGTGGTGTTTCCTGATCTAATAGTAAGCATAATTTGAAAGAGAAAACAAAAAAGCATTTTTTGAAGCAAAACGAAGACGGAGGAGGAAAATAACTTGATTAGTCAAATTCACATCTTATTAACCACTCACAAGTTCATAGTGTCGAGTGTTATGTAGAAATGGCAAATCTGATTACAAGCGAGTTTTACCAATATGTTCAATATAATTGTAAAAAGCATTGAACATTAATGTAGAGGCGTCGCTCCGTGGAGGGTGTGCTGGGGAAGTTAATGTAGTTTAATTGTGTTGCAATACAAACTATTAACTCTTATCCTGCCATGAGACTGCTAGCGCGCTATTGTTATAGTGCCGTGTGCATGCGAGCGTGCTATCGATTGACTGCCACGTTCATGCTAGCTAGCCACCGCTACTCTGCTTTGTTCACGCTAGCGCGCATATGTAATAATATAGTATTAATGACTGCTTTGAGAGAAATAGTTGTTTTTATACGCTCAAGGGAAGGTTAGAATTGTGCTATTGACCGAGGCGTGCCGAGGGCAATAGCCCAATTGTAACCTTCCCGAGAACGTATAAAAACAACTATTTCTCGAATATTAAAGCAGTCATTAATACTTTTATATGCCGAAAACAAAAGAGTCAACTAATGACACCACCTTGGCCTTTCTCTAGTTTATCTGCACGGTTGTTTTTTATGAGTGTATCTTTGAGAGTAGACTAGATCTAGATTCTAGTCTAAGCAAGATATTTTTACAATTTTTGGGGTGGGCCGGCCCTGTGGGGAATATGGAGAAGAACCTGCGCTTTCATATGACACCTCACTTATTGAGTATCACCTTCAGGATCACAACAGATTATAAAGGTTTGAATCTCGAATTGAAAAAAAAACTTGACCTTTTTTGCATGGTCGCGGAATGCACGTAGGCTGCATAGAGACTGCATTGCGTACAATCTCTATGGGAATAATTTTAACACACAACATGCATCGGGTGCGCGATCAGACACCCTGACAACTAGATCTATTTTCGTATCTTTGAGAGTAGACTAGATCTAGATTCTAGTCTAAGCAAGATATTTTTACAATTTTGGGGGTGGGCCGGCCCTGTGGGGAATATGGAGAAGAACCTGCGCTTTCATATGACACCTCACTTATTGAGTATCACCTTCAGGATCACAACAGATTATAAAGGTTTGAATCTCGAATTGAAACAAAAACTTGACCTTTTTTGCATGGTCGCGGAATGCACGTAGACTGCATAGAGACTGCATTGCGTACAATCTCTATGGGAATAATTTTAACACACAACATCGGGTGCGCGATCAGACACCCTGACAACTAGATCTATTTTCGTCTAGAGTCTATACGTCTATGCTTTTTCAGCAACTAAACGAACATGTTTATGGATAATTTCACGTACCCTTTTTGTTGTTCTTGCTGTCAGCGAGTCTTGCATTTGATAAGTTTAAATCTTGGGAGAGATTCTTGAGCCATTTTTGTCTTGTTTGGAATTGTCTTGTCTTGTATGAAAATACCTACCAATTCTTCGCACACGTACGGTATCCTCGATAGCTCAAACCATTTTTTAACATGTAAACCTATGGGGTAACCATGGAGACTGACCTATTTTCCCAATAACCATGGTTATTGGGATTTTAGAACTGTTTTAACCATGGTTACTGGGAATTTTCGGGAACAGTTAAAGTTTATGAATGCAATTTCGACCAATCAGATTGCTGGATTACTTAAGTGAGGTATATAACAGTTATTGTTCATGCCCATTGCACCGTGCTGAGTGCTTTTGCAGCGCTATTGAAAGTACCATCGCGTGCATCAGATTATCGGCTTTGGATTACGCGTCTTTGTATACAACAGTCAGATTGGATTTTCTCGAGTAATTCAGCGATTTGTTTTTTGTAAAGATTTAAATAACACGCACTTGAACCAACCTTAAAATTAACTTGGCACACAGGAGATTTGTGGCTGGCAGAATAGAAATTAGCACTGTGGCACTGGGTGCATTGTATGGGTGGCAGCTTAAGAGTTAATCACCGTACAAGTATTGTCATTATCGGTTTCACAGTTGAATAAGCCTAGTTGTCATGAGTACAAAACAGGATGTCCTACATAACCACATATATTTGTCCTCCTTGCGGAAACTCCTACACACAGCTTTCTGAATAACGGCCTAAAATTACGAAAATATTATGCACACATAAGAATATAAATACTGATTCATTATAATTTCAGTTTTTTTTATAGGAAAACATGAAAATGGTTAAATACAAATATGCATGATGGCTAGGGAACGTGCAAAACTCTTCATGGAATGTAAATTATGTGTACATATGCCAATAATCAATATTTAGAAATAGAACAGTGAGCGCCATCACGCCATGTATAACCAAAGTTGAACGATTTTGGGTTTATATTACTTTGTTAATAAAGCACGTCAGTTTACCACTGTTTGAGGTTTCATATGAATGAAATTTAACCTTCTTAAAAGATGTTACATTCAATATTTTGGGAGATGAATTAAATTACAATTTTTTGGCCAGAATTGTAATGATTTTGCCATTACATCCCCAAAATGTAATTTTTGCTAAAATCCATATATTTGTCCTTTATTTAAAACGTTATGATCACAAATGCAGAGGCTTGGCTGCACGGGGGTGATTGTAGTTTAAACGTGGCACAATATTATGTTGCAATAAAAAGGGATTTTTCCCTCTATTTCCCCGTACAAGCATTGTCATTATCAGTTTCAAGGTAAAATAAGTTTAGTTGTCATGAGAACAAAACAGAAGGTACTGCGTCAACACTTCTATTATTTTGTCCTCTCTGCGGGAGCTTCTGCACACAGGCTTTCTGAATAACCTTTTATCTAGCCAAGGAACAAAACAGTGCTGGCCGAAGTTGGAACTTAACTTTTGTCAACACTTGGAATTATTCCAAGTCAGTGGAAACTTGCACGCGTATCACCCACCTTCAAAGGTGGTAATACAAATAATCTAGATAAGTATCGTTTTGTATCTATTATTACAATTTTGGCAAAAATCTTTGAGAAAGTTGTCTCTGACCAGGTAATGACGTATTTAACTGGAAATAATATTTTGTCAAATTGCCAATCGGGATTTAGACCAAAACACTCGACGCACACAACATTTGTAACTGAAAAATGGCTAGCAGATATTTATAAAGGCAACCTAAGGCAATTAAACAAAATATACATGTTTAGCGCCCCGCCCGCATCCTTTTTGGGGGCCGCCTTCTATTTCTTTTCTGGGGAATTTTGTTTGATTTTTTTTTTTTTTAAGAAAAACAAACATGAAAAACATTGCTAAAATGGATCTATTTCTGATTTTTTTTCCAAAATTAAAAAAATGTCAGCGGCCATCTTAAAAAATAGCCCGATTGTCAGGGAAAATGTACCGAGTGGCTATTTTGAGCGGCCATTTTGAAAGTAAGTAAAAAAGGGCCTCCTCCTTCCTATTTTTCGAAAAAACAGGCCTAACTGGAGTAGTGATGATTGATTTGCGGAAAGCATTCGAGATATAGATCACTTCATTTTAATGGATAAATTGAAACTCTATTAAAGTCATTATTGAATTAACATACGATTTGAATTCATAAGATAGACGTTGTCTAAACGATTTAACAGGGCATATAAGGGAAATGGGCAATATATGCTCAAAAATATGCCAAGTAAAAAAATAAAATGAGAAAATTATGTATAGGTAGCGTACAGCAGAGAGATTACACTTTGCTGAGACTACGTTGGTACGGTTATAATATTTGCATCTAACTATTTAACATATACATTCCTCACGAACAAGTCTTAGAGCGTTCTTTCTGATTTGTTACAATTGAACCTTCATGCTCACGACGGTGTATCTTTTAGTCGACATGTTGACGATCTTGATGCTCCTCTTTTTCATGACCTGCTAAAATTGCAAGTGGACTCACTATGTAACAGGTACCAATAAATTATGAAGGAACTCGGTTTAGAAATGAAAGATGAACATCGGACGACTACAGTTGAATAGGAGTTCCAGAGTATTTTAGTCCTCGATCAGAGAAGCGGTTCAGGACTTATATGTGATTATGCACCCACGGTACCAGTGATGCCCTCGAGAAGCTGAAGCGCCTTGAAGGAGATGAAATCAGTTACAAACTCCACACTCTCTTGCAGGAGCTAAAGACTTTTTCAAGCACATTGTGAAAAGTGAAAGAGGATAATTCGTGATAAATATTGAATTGAAATCTCTTCTACATCAAAGTGACGCGAATTGAAAGGCACAAGAATGGGGTTCAACGAGGACCTTACCAAGACAAACACTAACTTAATATCAAAAGCAAAGAAATGCGAGAAGACACATACCGCATGGTCTTCCGATGGCAGAATACTCGGCCTCCTCCCAACGAGTGGAGGAAAACAAATTAAATGATTAATTACGAGCGAAAATGACTTAAAGTGACTATTAAAGACTTTTCTCTGTTAAACACTGAAGCTATCACTGACTTTACAGAGACCCATTTCCCCAATTGTTATCAATCATGCAATTTTTGTGGTGCATTCCAAATCTGCAGTATTCTTGTACTCTTAGAACATTTTTCTTTTTTCTTTTTCTTTTGTATGTAATAGTAGTAATACCTTCTTCGTTTTAGTTATGGTAAAGGGTTTTTCTTGTGTAAGTTGCCTGTTAAAACGAATCAAAAAGGGGTACAATGTACAAAATGTTGCGAGTGGATGCATATTGCCTGTGTCGGTGTCAGTGTTTAAAGACTACGATAATCGTTTATATGAATTCTTAAATTGGGAATGTCCAAAATGTTTATTTTTGTACTTGCCTCACTTCATATATGAAAGCAATGATAGTACACATAGCAGTGGTGATAATACATTTCATTTACCTTTCAGTGATATCAACAACTTAGAAATTAATGCTGATTTAAAGTATGAGAAATTAAAGGTTTTACACTTGAATGTACGAGGTCTACTAAGAAACATTGATGAAATTAAATTATTATTGACTAATAATGTTGTACATATATTTCCATCATCGAATCATGGTTGGATGAATCGGTACCAGATGTCGAAATATATATTGAGGGCTTTCGTGTAGTTCGTAAAGACAGAAATCGTAATGAAGGCGGTGTTGTAATATACATAAGATATTACTTGAATTTTAAAGTATTAGAACATCGTTCTTTAAATGATATTGAAGCATTGTTACTGCTGGTAGTTACTAACCATGCCAAACTGTTTATTTGTATGTCTTGGTATCGTCCTCCAAACAGTCCAGTTGGTATTTTCGGTTACTACGAGGAATTGCTTATATGTCCTGATAGTTTGCATTACAACATTATTATCATGGGGGACCTAATTATTGTGACATAATGAAGTCGCTATTATCTAACAACACTAAACGCCTAAATCAAATTCACACTCTGTTTTCATTACAACAGATCAATTGTTCAACATGTACGAGAATTTCCGGTGACTCACTAAGTCTAATAGATCATTATGATATGTAATTTCCGGTGACTCACTAAGTCTAATAGATCATATGGTATGTAATGCATTGGATGAGATCAAATCGTATGGTGTTGTACACATTAGGATTAAGATAAAGTTAATCAAGCGTAATGCACGCAACTCAATTAATTATACAGGGTAAGTGCATCCAACCTCAGAAAGTGTAAAATATCTTTGACTTATAATAGATCTGCAATTGAAATGGGATAAACATATTGAACATACATCTGCAAAAGTTAGTAAGCTTTTACAAAATTTGGGCCGGCTTCGTCTTTTTTTTAATGAGCCTAGCTTAAAATTCATCTATCAATCCATTATTCTTCTTATGTTTGATTATGCTGATGTAGTGTACGACTCAAGTAATAAAAGATATAGCACTCAATTGCAAAAGTTAAAAAATAGAGCAGGCAGTCCTTTTAAACATATATGTGATGGGTGTATCGACCGATTCTAGATACATTGTACGAACCGTCTGAGGACGAGTTAGTCTAGTTTTGGAGTTGAAGAACGAAGCTCAATAATGAGGATCAGCCTCTGAAATCTAACCACTTTGTGTTGTGTAATCTGTTGTTGTGGAACAAAGGACCTAGGGACAACGGGTAGAGGAAACAACACGTAACAAATGGGGGCTCGGCCAGGTATATAAAGTGGAAAGTATGATTTTCAGGTGATTTTTGTGATCATATTAGCGCTGGCATGTTGCATTACATTGCGTGCGACGAGTTTTATACACGTTACTTATGAGCCCGGCCCCCCCACTCAGTGTTATTTAGGGTACGCATATGCTCGTACCCTCTTTTTGAAAGCACCCCCTATCTGAGGACTGCCAACATTTCCGAACCCCCCTTTCGCGGGCTTTTCGCGGGCTTTTCCTGCCTTGGGGACCCCCCTAAATCAGGAAAAATGCTCAATGTACCCCCCTAAATTCGGAATAATTTCTCAGGAGTCCAAAGAGATGAGAGAAAAAAAGAAAAACACCCCCTTTTTAAAGAAATCTCCGGGTGAAAAGTCAAATACACCCCTTTTTTTACAATTCTCGGGCCGGACTTTGTCGCACGAAAAGTACCCCTTTACCGGACATTTTGGCAACACGCATGCTGTCATTCCGACCTCTGAGTGGGGGGGCCGGGCTTATGAGCGGACTGTTCGGTGTGTACTGTGTGTGTATGTGTTGTCGATGTCGGTTCGTTAAGATGATATCGTCGGGCACCGCTCACGCTGGGGTAGCCGTTTCAGGTTCGAGCATTCGTGATGTGTGTGATGAGAAAAACGTTGTTGTCTTCTCATGTTTCTGCATGGATTTGCAGGGTTTGACTGAGGGTTATAACAGTCAGGTTGTCTAGATTTCTCGGATATTGTAGAATCTAGGTGTTTTAAGGTTGGCTGGGGATTATAACAGCCAGGCTCTAGCTCTTTCTAGGTTATTTAGGAGGCTAGGTTTTTTGCATGATGGCAAGCGAGTTCTCGCTGGGAGAGTTTGTTAGGGATCCGTCTGCGGAGCGGTTAAGCTCACTGACTAAAGCTGAATTGTTGGAGATAGCAACTCATTATGAGGTTGAAGATATCAAGCGGTACATGCTAAAGTCTGACATATTGAACAGGATTGTTGATTTTTTGGTTGCTGAAGAGGTTTTGTCTTCAGAGGCGGCGGACGGTATCAGTGTGACTCCTCCAGGGTCTAGGTCTCGGTCTCCTGAATTAAATTCTCAGCGTAGGTCTTCAGTTTCGGATGAAGTGAGGATAAAGGTGTTAGAATTAGAGAGGGCGAGAGTTGAGTTGGAGAGGGATAAACTTGTTGCCGTAAACAGAAAAGAGAGCAGAAATGCTGATAGGCATTTTCAGTGGCGTAGACAGGTTCGTACACCTGGGGGGGATGACTGGGCTGCCAACGCTAGTGAGGGCGCGAAGCGCCCGAGCGAGGGAGCGAAGCGACCGAGCGGGGGGAGGGTGTGGGAGGGTGTGGGAGGGGGGTGCTTTTGCAATTTTGAACTTGAAATCGTGCAATCACACACATACTCACACACACACACACACACTCACACACACACACACACACCCGCACACACACATACTACGCCTTGAATGGACAGACATACATCGACAAGATCTACACACCGTGGCATACGAATACAGAATGGACTGACACATAGTATTGCATATTGAACCACACTACGTATTTATTTATCTCTGTTAATTTTGCTGTTACACCTCTTCAGAAAAAAAAACAATGTCAACTGTGTACACGCAAGTATAGTCTTTGTTGTCTTGATAGGGGTATGTGGTTATGAATGAAAACAGCCTCTGTGGCCATTTGTGAATAGAACACATAAACAACAAACAAATAACGATTAAACTTTGAACAATATGTCTGTTCATTATAAAGCATAATGAATACGTACATACTATGCTTTTTTTTTACCTTAAAGAAACAGGCATAGTATCCATAGATGGATATTGGCTGGCGGCTCATTAACCTACAGATACAAAAAACATAAACAGTATCACTATGATCCATGGAGTAACAATACTGCTTTGCAAGTTTGTGAAGAAATCGGAACCATAACGGCATTGCATCGTTTCAAATTAGGGCATTATTTACTTCTATTTGATCTCAGTCTTATAATAGTAATAATAATAATAATAATAATAATAATAACGTTAATAATAATAATAATAATAATAATAATAATAATAATAATAATACAAATAAAAAATAATACTAATACAAATAATAATGCTTATACTAATAGGTTCCTTTGCGCGCACTGCAAAATATGTGCGATTAATCTTGTGGTTATCTTGTGGTTTCCAAACCACAAGATAACCACAAAATACTTGTAAGATTTTCTTTTTTTTACCGTCTGAATTGGCTTTCACCGTGTGAATGCGGCTTATAACAATAAACACAATTACAATAATGATGAGGATTAATATTATCATCATCATAATTATTATTATATTGTGCATCAAAAATTTGTTGGCTTTTGATTGGTTGAGAGCTCGTCACATGACCAAAAATATTTGAGCTATTTTTAGAAAGTACTATATGAGAGTACTATTTTGGTTTACTATTTGGGAGTTGAAAACAAAAATGTGATTTTTTTTTTTTAATTGAATCAATTTTTTTTTCTTCAAATCTTAATTAAATGAAAACAAAATATTTTAAATCTTTTTAGATAAAAATTGACATTTTTTTTGTTCTAAATTTTTTTTTCCCAAAAATGTTTTTTTTTTTTTTTTTTTTTAAATAAATTTTTGATGCAGGATATAAAACAAATATACCATGCCTTCTATTCGAGGTACTGGTTAAACTATGGGCCTCTGTGACTCCAAAAGTACCATTTGCTTCGGGGCTGCGCCCCTCAGCAAATAGTACTATTGGAGTCACCTCTTGCGCATAGTTTTAACCAGAACCTCTCAAGGCAGTGTATATTTGTATATTATTATTAATATTATAATTGTTATCATTATTATTATTACTATTATTATCATCATTATGACTTATTAAGTAAGCAAATATCATTCCCCAAAACCTGGGGGGGATGATTGTACATGCCATCCCCCTCATCCCCCCCCCCCCCCCGTTGTCTACGCCCCTGGGCATTTTGATGTTGCGAAGCATGTCAGAATGGTCCCTCCATTCGAAGAGGAAGGGGTGGAAAAGTACTTTCCACACTTTGAGAAATTAGCTCAAAGCATGGGGTGGCCTAGGGAAATGTGGGCTCACCTGATTCAGAGTAAGTTTAGCGGTAAGGCTAGGGATGCCTACTTAGCAATGTCGATGGCCGACGTGTCGGATTACGATAAAGTAAAATCGAGCGTGCTAAAAGCTTACGAACTTGTACCCGAAGCGTACAGGCAGCGATTTCGCAAAGCGCGAAAGGAAGAATCGCAAACTCATATGGAGTTTTCAAAACAAAAAGAGCAATTGTTTGACAGATGGAGCTCATCTCTCCATGTAGATCATGATTATGATAAATTGCGTGAAATTCTTCTACTTGAGGAATTCAAGCGCAGCGTGCGACTGGATGTTCGTATACATCTCGAGGAGCAGCGCGTCGATACGCTGGATGAAGCAGCAAGAATCGCGGATGATTACGTGCTCACACACAAAATCTCAAACAAAGTGAGCGTAGAACCTAAGAAAAACAGTAACTGGAGCAAAAGCCAGAAAACTAGTTCGTCACAAGTAAAAGATGAAATAAAACCACAGTCCCAGCAAGGACAGGTAACAGGGGAAAGAATGTGCTATGCTTGCAAACAGTATGGGCACATAAAGTCAAAGTGTCCTTCACTTCAGGCTAAGAAACAGGAATCTAGTGTTCATCCTAATGCATTCGTACAAACTGTGTCAAACTCACGAAGTGGAATATTCCAGCGAACATAGAAAAAATTCAGAAAGAGTATGAACCGTTTGTGTCTGTAGGATATGTGTCTTTACTAGAGAGTGATGTAGCAAGAAAAGTTAAAGTGTTGCGGGATACTGGTGCTTCTCAGTCCTTGATTTTGGAAAGTGCGTTGCCCTTTTGTGGGAGTTCTTCTGTTGGTGCTAGTGTTTTGCTCAAAGGCATTGGAGACGGCTTTGTGGAGGCACCCCTTCATGTGGTAGACTTGAAGTCAGACCCTGTTTCTGGTATGGTGAAGATGGCAGTTAGACCATCACTTCCTGTGGAAGGGGTATCCATCATATTAGGTAATGATCTCGCTGGTGATAGAGTCCTGTCATGTCCAGTAGTAAGTTCGAGTCCTTGTGAAAGTTCTGAGACAGATGAGTTGGTTGCAGAATTTCCTGTAGTGTTCCCAGCATGTGCTGTAACTCGTTCAATGGCTAAGAAAGTTGAGTCAGAGAAGAAGTCTAATGAGATAGATGTTGACTTGTGAGATTCTTTCTTTTGTCGTTTGGTTGAGGATGAGTCTGATTCCAATGTGAATGAGAGTGCGAGAAAGGTTCATAGTGTAGGAAATAGTGAAAAATCTGAACCACTATCTTTGAAAAAGAGTAAGTTGCTAAAGGAGCAACAGACAGATCCTCAGTTGATTTCTTTGAATGAGAGAGCTGTTTCTGAGGAGGAGGCATTGACTGTGCCTGTTTGTTATTACAAGGAAGCAGGTGTGCTAATGAGAAAGTGGAGGCCAGTAGATGTCCCTGCAGATGAGGTGTGGAAAGAAGTCCACCAAATTGTAGTCCCTTCTACATACAGGCAGGACATAATTAGCCTTGCTCATGAAGCTCCACTTGCAGGTCACTTAGGGGTTCACAAAACCCAGGAGAAAATTCTTTCTCATTTCTTTTGGCCAGGTGTGCAAAAGGATGTTGCAAATTTTTGCAGAAGTTGCCATGCATGTCAAGTTGTAGGTAAACCGAATCAGAAAATACCGGCAGCACCATTGAAGCCAAAACCGGCGTTCGATGAGCCATTTTCTAGGATCATAGTAGATTGTGTAGGTCCTCTGCCAAAGACAAAGGCAGGTAATGAATACTTATTGACGATAATGTGCGCTGCGACGAGATATACCGAAGCGATACCATTAAGGCGCATTACAGCTAATAATTTAACAAAGGCGTGGTATGACAGGAAATCCAAAGAGAAGAATTTCGAGGTAGGAGATGAAGTTTTGGTCTTACTGCCGATAGTTAGTCATTCTTTGCAGGCTAGATTTTCTAGGCCTTACACTATTGCTGAGAAAGTTGGTGAAGTCGATTATGTTGTCATTACTCCAGATAGGCGGAAGAAGAGACGTGTGGTTCATGTGAATATGCTTAAGCTATATATCCGAAGAGATGACGAGAGTGAAGCACAACCACTGTTGAGTGCTGTTGAATGTGACTCAAAGTGTGAAGTTGAGAAAGAAGTGTGCAAGATTGAGAGACAGAACCCATGTGTAAATTGAAAAATTTGGAGGTTCTAGCACACATCGATAACAAACTAACACACTTATCTGTGAAGGAGAGGAGTGATGTGAAAGAGCTGTTGAGTGAATATCCACAGTTATTTGCTGATGTTCCCTCTCGTAATGATGCTGTTGAGCATGGTGTTGATGTGGGTGATGCAACCCCAATCAAACAGGCACCATATCGTGCGAACCCAACAAAACTGAAAAATCTTGAAAAGGAAATCGACTGCAAGAGTGCTTTCAACCAGGCAAAAGCCCTCTTATCTACCAATCCGGTACTGATGGCTCTGGATTTCAACCAGCCGTTCAGCATGATGGTGGATGCGAGTGATGTGGTTGCTGGTGCAGTTCTTACTCAAGCAGACGCTGAAGGTATCGACAGACCCATATCATTCTTCTCAAAGAAATTCAGTGCGAGTCAAAAGAATTATTCTACTGTGGAAAAAGAAACATTGGCTTTGATACTTGCACTTGAACACTTCGACGTGTATGTCAGTGGATCTCAACATCCAGTGGGGGTATTAACTGATCATAATCCCCTGTCATTCCTCAACAGAATGAAAAACAAAAAACAAAAACTGACGCGATGGAGTTTGCTGCTCCAAGAATATGACTAAGACATTCTACATGTGCCAGGAGAGGACAATGTTATTGCGGACGCTTTATCTCGTGTGTGATATTTGGACAGAAGTGTGCAACTAATTGATATAATCACATTGAAAAGTAAACAACCCTTGTGTGAACCATATTTCTTGAACAGTTGAACACTTACAGTGAAGCATCATTCTTGAACAGTTGAACATTGGTGAATTCACTGGAATTCTATGTGAGAAAGGAAACCAGAACTTTTAACTTTGATGGTTTCTTTAATAATCACAAAGCATTGTAAACATAGACTGATCGGACTCATTGAAACTGTTTATTTGACTCAAGGAAAAATCTGTTTTTCTTATGTTTGCTTTCCAGATGTCTGTAAACCAGTGTTATATGTATGTGATATGCTTATCTTATTCGTTGACGAATTTAAACATGCATGATAATATTATTGTGTTATAACCCTTTTGGTACAAACACAAGGAGCTAGAAAGACTAGTGAGTTATCATTTTGTCTGTGCATGTATATATATGAAAACAGAAACAGTAAATTGATTTATATGTTTTATCCAAGGCAGGATAAATATTGAAAGAAGGAACTTTGGAACAAAAAGTATGTTGGTGTTTTACCATATTTTTGGTTATGGATATAAAGTAATCAAAGTTATTCTTAAAAATTTTCAATACTCAACCAACACAGATGATATGGTTTTACACTACAATGCAAAACTTCAGATTAATAGTAACATGTTTCTACAACTGACGTGAAGGCTATATTATATTATCTTTCAGACAGGTTTAATTTTGCTGAAGTTTGCTTATTATTATTATGCAAAGAAATATGTTTAGATTCAAAGTTGCAAAGAAGCATGAAGACATATTGATATTGATAGGTCATTTAAGGTGAACTTCTCTGCGATTTGAATTGTATTTGTTTTATGTTTAGTACAAATAACTTCTGATATATGCAAAAGTCAGTGATGAAAATGATATAGCAGGATGATAAAAGAATGGTTAATGTTTTTACTTATAGCTGTTCATACTCAATTTTAATGTCTGAACAAAAACCACTAGATAACACTGTGATACCATTTGCATGCTGGTACTGTATAGTTTTACAAGCTGACTTGTTTATCAGATTTCTAAATCTACAAAGACCTCATCCTTTTAAATACTTTCAGGTTTTTGTATTCTTACAGCAGTTGCTGAAACAACATTGAAAAAGAAATGTTTTTATAGCACTTCTCCTACTGGTATAAGTGCTAATTTATGAGGGGGAGTGTGATGGGTGTATCGACCGATTCTAGATACATTGTACGAACCGTCTGAGGACGAGTTGTTAGTCTAGTTTTGGAATTGAAGAAAAAAGCTCAATAATGAAGATCAGCCTTTGAAATCTAACCACTTTGTGTTGTGTAATCTGTTGTTGTGGAACAAAGAACCTGGGGACAACGGGTAGAGGAAACCACTCGTAACATATATCAAATTGTAATATTCACCAAATGTTAAATTGGGAATCATTGGCCTGTCGTCGTTTAAAACATACAAACTCCATGGTTTTTAAAACCCTTTATGACCTCAGTGCCCCTGACTTAAAGGACTCATTTCACTTTGTTTGTCACCCATATTCGTTACGTTCTATCGGAAATTTATCTTAACCCAAACCACATACAGAATCATGTCTTATAATGTTTTCATATCGTGGGGCATCACAATTTAACGTTTTACCTTTTAATTTAAAATCATCCCGAAATTACAATGAATTAATATGATTATTAAATAAACATGCGTTGACAAGTATCTCCCTTTAAAATAGAAGATTTTAATATTTATAAATAAAAGAGTGGGTGGGGGTTTAGTGTATTGCTTTTTGGTGGGTGGGGGCATGATACTGTGTAAACGATGTTGTTGTTATATTATACCAATATGTTAAGAAATTAATTTGTGATATATCATTTTCTCTCATTTATTTTGTATTGTAAACTGGACCCCTCGGTAGAATAGCTGTGCTGTACTGGCACAGCTGAGCAGGGCGATCCATTCAATGTCATATTCTCATGTTATCATTTATATTGTTATTTATATGTCTTTATATTGGTGAATAAAATCAATACAATACAATCTGCCTACGACATGGAAGTGACGTAATAGCAGTAGAGGAGGATGTTATAAACAAATTTCACAAATGTCTTTCTTTTTCAAAAAGAAAAGAAGGGGTGAAGGTACAAATTCTGTACCCCCGACCGTCCAGTATCTCTCGGTTGAGTACTGTGTTTTCTCTTTGGAACCCTGGGCCCCGTCTAAGGAGGCTAGTAATAATTGTGCCAACTTCATCTTGAAATCAACTCTTAACTAACATTGGCGTAATTGTATTGAATATGGCGGCCAGAGCTATCATGAAAACTACAACCCTCCCCTCTCCCTCTCCCCTTACAAAACTCATCTATGTAAATGTACAGGCGAGGAGGCAAGAAGATCAGCTAAGTAAATGTCCAAGGGAGCGCAGCAATGGAGCGGTAGGCCCATGTAGAGTTTCGCATTTTTGAAAATTGATAAATGTTTTTTATATTCACTTCTTCTTTATATAATGAACACAATTAACTTAAGGTTGGGAGAAATACGATAGAGAAATTAAGCGAGGAAACCCAAATATTATATTTCTTTTTCAAAAATCGAAGTATTTTAAATAAGTCTGCCCTGATTGGAGAATTTTAGATCAATCATAGTACAGACAATACACTCAGCTCATGATACTGTATGTTTACTATGACATAAATTGTTATTGTTATTATTATTATAATTATAAGTATTATTATTATATTTGACACTTGGTATTTTTTTCAGCCCGAGGCGTGCAGACACTAAAAGTTTTTAAATTTCAAAGGATTTCCTTACTTAAATTATAATAGAAAGTATAATCATAGTTGTTATTATTATTCCCCCTTATGTTCCCCATTGTTCAGGTCTGTTTTTTCCATATGGATTAAATGAAGGGGACGAATTCCTACCAGCCAACGATGATGGTTCTACAAACGAGCTACCAATTTCCGTCGCCTTCCCGTTCTTCGATCACGACCATACTAGTCTTTTTGTAAGTCCCTCGTTGGTTGAACCAAAATATTTTGTTTAAAAGAAATCTGTCGAACCCGTTACATGATATCACATTTAGGAACACTTATCATAGATAAGACTTACGTCACATTTTGGTACATAATCATCTGAACACAATCGATGTCCCATAAACATGATAAATATATCAAAGGCTAACAGTTCTTAAACTTATTTTAAATTTTAAAAGGAAAGACAATTTTTATATAATCCCAGCGTATTTTACATCGGAGACTTGCTGCGGTTGTTACCGCCTAGTGCAGTCAAAGGACTAAGGCATCGTCAACAACTCCTACTCCCCCCCCCTCTCTCTCTCTCTCTCTCTTTCTCTCTATGTATGTTTGCGTGCGTGTGTGTGTGTGTGTGTGTCTATATCAGTATGAGCTGATTAATCTGTTTTCTTTTTATTAATAATGTCACCGTTCGTCTTTTTCAACTTTCCACATGAATTAGCCAGACTTATACTTACTACCGCCTTCTCTATCTGTCTCCCCATTTCTTTGTTTTCATTTCCGTGCTTTCCTTCTCATTCTCTCTATGATATTCCAGTCTTGTCACTAAAATTTACTACCAATCGCTTTCATATAAATGTTGATGCAGGTCAACAATAACGGTGTCATCTCGTTCTTGGTGAGAGTTGGTCAATATACTCCCGATCCGTTTCCACTCGGTGATGGCCGACGACTTTTGACCCCATTCTGGTCTGATGTTGACACGACTAATGGTGGGACTCTTTCCTATCGCGAAGTCTTACGATTCGCCCAAAACGACGCCACATTCCTCGAAGCTGATGGAGTGATAAGAGCATCATTTGTTGATATGAGAGACTTTTTGTCATCATGGATGTACATCGCGACCTGGGACAGGGTGGCTTTCTATGGTGCTTCTGATACCTCCATCGTAAGTACGCTGGTTTAATCTATTGTTCGCCGATGACCCTATTCATATTGATCATCTGTTGCCACTGTCTTATAGATTTCGGGTACTTTGTCATGTTATGGCGATGTAATAAACAAAAATACCCCGACGAATTTCCACGAGAATAAAAAAAATAATCGGCATTTCTTATGGAATCTTGCATTAACTAGAGGACATTCACCCTTTTGAAAGTCCTATCGGCCAATTTGCAAACACGAAAAGAGCATTACAGAAAGTATTAAACCCAAGTGCAAACCTGCTGGAAATTAAGCTGAACCAACATTTGACAATGTGTAAAACACTAATAACTTACTATGCATTTTTTTCGTCAAGCAATCTAATTTTGTTTGCCTTTTTTCACTTTGGTACATCTTTATCTTTCAATAAAATTACTCAAACTTGATAATCATTTCATTCAACATCCTGCAATGTTATCCGTTTTGTTTCATCAAATATCATTTAATATTCATATCAAGATATAGATTTTGATAACCTTGATATTTAACTACAGAGAAATTCCTTTCAAGCTGTGATGGTGACGGATGGTCGATACTCCTTCGCCATCTTTAATTACGGTGAAATCAACTGGACAACAGGAGGTGCCAGTGGTGGTGATAGTGGTACTGGTCTTGGTGGAACCCCCGCTCAGGTAAATCATTATATCGTTTGCTTTATACCTCCTTCTTCTTATAAACTCGGGACACGATTGTGTATTTGGTAACGAGCTGATGTATTACATTAGCCCCTCCCATTTCTATGATATAATACATCAGTCACACCGCCAAACCGACCCCAAGTCGAGTGCAGACAGAGTAAATCTCCAACATTTGGTGTAAGGGAATTTTTGGTCACTTTCGTGTCGGTTGTGACTCTGGTATTAGGTTCTACATTTGGAAGATCCTTTTCATGATTTTGGGTTTAGTTTAGTCAGGAAGGCAAGAGGCTGAAGTGAACTGTGCAGTCACATAGATTAAAGGGATAGTTGAGTTCTGTTTTTTCAGACCGCAATTGCCTTCAAAGTGCATGGTTATCATGTATTGCTCTTATTTTTATCTATGCCATTTCTAGCGCCCTTTGAGGACATAAAATTGCTATGAAGGTAATTTTAGACCCCAGAATGTGTGAAATTTAACAAAACGATCATACCAATTTAGCTCCACTTTCAATAAAATACGGTGACCGTTAATTAATTAATTAATTGATTAATAATTACATTAAATGTGCCGGCTGGTTGGGCTCAATATAACCAACATGAAAAAGCCAACATCGGCATTGGCTGAAATACAACGTAAAAGCCGCTGTTTCGTTTTTTCAAAGGCTTTTTCAAATTATTGAATATTTGTGGTGGTACACAAATATTAGAAATCGTTATATGTATGGATATTTCAGCCGTCTCTGAACCGATTTTGATCAAACAAAGATGATTTTGTGTAGCGCCCTCTGCATGTTCCTTCAAATTTGACACTCAGTTTTTCATTATCTCACAACAAAATATTTTGTGTAGCACCCTCTGCAACAGAATTCAACTATCCAATTAAAGGGGGTGAAGCTTCAGTGCAAATAATCATGCACTGTTGGAAAATAAAACCCATTCAAATGCTTTGCTGCATGTATCGATAAAAGGGATTAACATAATATTTAAAACAAATGTTGATAACAAGGAACGAAAAAACCTCGGTAGCTAGGAGTCAGAAGTATGTCAATTAAGTTTCTCATCAACTAATAGATAAATAAATAGGCCAAATAACTAAAGATTTTCAGTGTTTTTTTTTTTTTTTTTTTTTGGGGGGGGGGGGTGGCAATATGACAAGAAATGAGACGAATTAAAACATGGATCGAAACCGTATCAAGTTACATTTGTACGGAAGTATTGCTTCAAAGTACACTTGCTTGACTCTTAGGTTGGATTCAACGCTGGTGACAATGTGACCTTTTATAGTGTCCCTGGATCTCAGACAGCGGCCGTCGTCGATATCGAAACGACATCGAACATCGGTGTACCTGGAAGATGGGTGTTCAGAACAGACAATTTCAACATCGAAGGACTAGAATGTACTACATCCGGTGTGTAAACAACCAAAACCATTCTTGCAATTGCTGACGTAATCATCATGATCACCATTATCATCATCAACATAACTGTCCGTTTACGAGGAGTTGTTTACTTCCGGGTCATAATGACACTCCTTCTCTCATCCTCTTCTTGTCTAGAGCACCTTCCCCATTTTAACCAACCGTACTGCTTTCTTTCTTCACCATTTCTTTCCAAGAAAATTTCCGTCTTCCTTTGCACCTTTTGCCATCCTCTTCCAGATCCCACGCTCTTTTCACATGCCCATCGTTCTCTTTCATCAATAATGACCCATCCATCTCAATCCATTCCGCTTTACCACTTCCACCTCAGTTTCTCCCAGATTCAAACATTCCATGTACTCATTTTTGTTCTTGCTATCGGACAGCTTTACAGCCAAACATCAATAAAGTTAGATTTGGTTCTTTTGTTTCTTTTTTATATCAGCATGTCACATTTCCTTTGATATATTCATTTTGATATATTTGTACGTTTATTTTCTTTAAAAAAAAATTTATCAGGATGTTATAACGAATCATAGATTTGGTCAATTAGAAGATATCTAAAATGATTATGTTTTTTAATAGTCAACTCTTGATTAATAATTCAAAACCTGGTCAAATGACAAGGTATTGTGTGGGGGTGCGTAGGCAAGTGAGCGTAGTGCGTGAGTGGGTGTGCACGCGTGTGTTTCCTTCTCTCTCTCTCTTTCTCTCTCTCTCTCTCTCTATATATATATATATATCCGCGTGAACGTAAGTTCACTGAGGAGCGTAATATTAGTATGCCACGCCCTCGTTCATACCATTTCGTTAACCAGACGTTGGTTTTCCTCCTGACAGGTGACATTTCCTTGTTCCCATTGGTCGGTTCAATGCTTGGTGGAACTCAGGTCCTTATCAACGGACCGTGCTTCAATTCAACCAACCTGATTATCTGTGATTTCGACGGATTCAAGACTTCTGGAAGACTTCTGGAAGACGAGATCGCCCTCTGCGTTTCGCCGACTTTCTACCAAATTGGACAGATTCCCTTGCGCGTGTCTCTAGACGATGGAGTCACGTTCGATTTCACAGGATTGTTCACGATTAGTAAGTTCATATGAACATCGTCTTTTGTAAAAAGCTTTAAACCATGTCCACCTATGCTGTCATCACATCAAAATCGAAAGCTTATGTAAAAGCAATGCATTTCAAGAATGTTGCCAAAAGTTCTTAAAAATGATAGTTCATGACGAAATAAATGATACGTTAATTCTAAATCTTAAATTCCAACCAATAAACAACCGTTAATTGTTATCAATTTTACTTGCTCCTTCATTTGTTGGCATCATCTTTCTCGACAAATGCATTATTATTCATGTACGTAATAATACATGCACACTAGACAGAGCATATCAAAATGATGTGATTATATTATAAGCACGTAGACATTATACTGAAGGGCTAAAACATAAACTTATAACTTGAGTTCTTTTAAGTACTTTGATAGGAGGTTGGAACTAGAGAGTGACTTGAGCACAAGTCTGAAAGATTAAATAGATTGCCTCGTTATCATGATTATGTACCTGGGCATCATTCACGAAATTTTCGTATGTACAAGTTCGTCGACATCCCTTTGAAACGAGAGTTGATTGTAATTTAGACGTGTCAATGGGATGTCGACGAACTTGTATTTATGACGATTTCGTGAAGCGATGCCCATATTATCAAGACAGTTAACTTTTTCCCCCTACAGTCAGTGTCGAGGACGTTCCTGCCAATGTATTTTCCTCGGTAACGGAAAGCAACCAAAGAGAGTCCGACTTCGAGATCACGTGGGACACAGATAACCTTGAAGGCGTGGATGAGGTTGACATCGTTGTCTACGGCTACCGAGAGGAGTCAGAGGACAATTTCGTGGAGTTTAGTGGACCTGTGGTCATAGTCGCAGAGGGAGTTGACTATCATGTCGGTTACCACACCGTTTCAGAGCTACTAGACCCTGAAATACATGTCGACGTCGGTGTTATTGGGGTCATGGAATCTGAAGGTCAAGGGGGAAAGTAAGAATAAAATCAAATTTGATATCTTTTCCTCAAAATGTAGTAGTATTCCTATCTTTTCTTAATGACTCTTTAAAAAGACATGTATGCAATTTATATTTTTGGATGTACATGCATTTTCTACAACTTCATCATTTACTTCTTTTCTTAATGTTTATCCTCTCCGTTTTCCTGACTTCATGTTATATTTTGTTTTCTAAATGTTGCTGCCCAAGCAATCTTATCATATTAACTACATATACTTCAATGTTGAAAAATCAATTGTAACTGTATTTTATGTTTGAAATATGCAATGAGTGTTTTCATTGTAAACATGACCAATTCAGCCATTGGGCTGCGACACGTGTTTTTTATAATAAACCTTGAATTGATTTAATTGATTGATTGATAAGTTTATCTATCATTTCTTGGTAATGTATATAACGTGCATTGATTATTTGGAGCCTGGTGAACTATTGACCGAGATGTGATCTCGGCGCAGCAATTTTTTAGAGCTGAAGGCGAGGGAAGAATGTATAGTATACAAATTTACAATTACACTCGGGGATCTAGGCCGAGGGGAAATAGTACTATTAGTGTTCCTGAGTACGAATAGTTTTAGCTTGTTCCGAGAATGAGTCATTGTATATTTTTTTATATCCCTTCCATCTGTGTCATTCCCTAGAAACTACTGTAATAACATGTAATGTACTCACATTCACATCACATTTAAGAAAAAATTGCACTGCTCAAATGAAACATTGAAGCGTGTAGTAGTGTAGTGCAGTTATGACACAGCGTAAATTACACGGCTGAGCACCGTGACACCGCGGGAGTTGCCAGTGAGGAGGTATTTGAAATCATGTACGTTCGCTAAATTGTGCCAGATAGGGAGGGGGAGGGGGCGGGAAAACGAATAGTTCACTTTTTTTTCCTATGGAAATGGTGAACTATTCGTGACGTAAAAAATATTCTTGTTATTGCTCCTAATGCAACAATCCTACGATAGGGGATAGTACACCTAACATACCTGAGGTCACTTAGGCGATGATAGTTTCCACCCCCACGAGAAAAGGGGGTTCATAATTTTGCTTTGTTTCCCATATAGATATAACGACTGCTTTGATATTCGAGAAATAGTTTATTATAGGCTCTTGGGGACGTTGCATCTTGCTATTATCCCTCGGTACGCCTTGGGGTGAAAGCAGGATGCAACGTCCCCTTGAGCCTATAAAACAACTATTCCTCTCATAGCAGTCATTCCTCTCATAGCAGTCATTATAATACTATCACGCCAAGTAAGAAAATAATAATATCACACCAAGAATAAAGCAATCCACCAGTTTTCTGTGTGACCTTGTTTAGACCAATCGTGTTGCAGGATTCTTGGTAAGTGGGATAGAAATATGTATTTCCTTGGTTCCCTAATCGATATTTTCTCGGGTTCTTCTAGTTCTAACCGGGCTGCCCTCTGGAGCAAGGTCCATGTTCTACAGTGGCACAATGGCGATGACGCTATAAATTGGTGCAATGATTGGATTGGAGAAGAAGTTTGGTCCGATACTTCCTTTCTGTCCGTCACACACCCGTGCCCATGTACACTTGACCAGGCCCAAATCGACATAGGGAGGTTTAGTCCGCATCCGCTGTGCGATATTGACATCTCGTCGCCTAGCAACTGTATCCATAAACCTGGGGCGATACACTGCGTACGAGCAGACACACCAAGGTATTTAATGTTAATTGTTAATATGAAAGAGCTAGCTTCTCCATACTATTGGCATGATTAATAATAACCGTTACGAATCGAATTACAACTCTTATAAAGCACTTCACCAGTAACAACTTAGCCGACCGAAGCGCTTAAAGTATTATTAACCTGGAATCAATTACGATTCTACACACACACATGTACATTTCAATGTGCACACTCTCCACTCCACTTGGGTGCATTCCAGCCAAACGTCTTTTTTGAGGACGCCAACATGCTTATCAAAATCACATATGACGCCCGCATACTAGCGAGGAGCCATTTATCATCCGGCTGGAGATTTAAAATGCCTTTCTCGAGGTTTTAAGTATTCAAGGACGCCTCAACTATATTTGATATTAAACTGATTTCACTTGTTACATACGACAAAAAATAGTTTTTATACAGTACAGTATGACCTGTCCTTTTCAAAGTGTTAGAAATGAACAAGATATGTATAGATTTAAAATGAATATCCTGCATCGGGGGAAAGTAAATGTCAACTTCTGTTTTTTTTTTCAAGCACACTAGGAGGGGGGCAGGAGTGTTGCTATGGTGATGAAGGAATGATCATCAATGTATTTGATAGTCTGGGAGGGGGCTACAGTCATCGTTACCACCATGGGGGCGTTACCCCATATGGAGAACCTAAAAAGGTATGTTCCTTTTCGTATGATTATGTATTTGGTGTGACTCTTTGTCAAACAATTAGAAGAAAGGAAGAGGATTATACAAAGCGACGAAGAGAACAATTCAACCACACACACCCACCGACGCATACACACACAAAAACATACACACACACAGGCAGTATTAGTTCTGCTCGGAGTTTGAGATAATAGGCAAAAATATAGCAAATATTGATCCTCCGTGCAAGAAGAAATTGTTTTAGAAATTTCCGCCCTCAAGTAATGATTTTATTTGACTTTAAGAAACGTTATTTGTCAAAACATGTGCATCCTATCTCCATGAAATGTGCCGGTGCACAAAGAAAGAGAGAGAGCGAGATCACGAGTAATTAAGTCATAATAGAGATAATAAGGCAGAAATAAGGAAAAAGGCGCGTAGGAAAAAAGTAAGACGTAACAGTACGTCATAAAGAAAGCAAGTGAAGACAGAAAATGAAAGCACAATACATTAACAGGTCAGTGAAGTGGGAAGAAAAAATACAGAGGGAGACAGAAAGAAAAAAGAAGAAGAGAGAAAAAAAAAGGGAAAGACAGAAAAAGCGAATATATCAGACAAAAGTTTAGAACGGGGAAATTAGTGGAAAGTGACATTGAGTACATCCGGCTGCAAGCAGCCCAGCCGATAATGATTGGTTCTTCCCGGAGCTTACGATGAACATTTATACTTAAATAGCATCTAACAACTCCATAAACATTGATACACATACTTAACATATATTTATACATAAGTATAAATAATATATATATGTTAAAAAAATAGCCTATGTAACAGCTTCGGCAACTACCGTGGAAAATAATACAATGCGAAAGGAAATTAGAGAACAATGGTCGCGTAGCTTGAATCAAAGTTCGTTATTGTGTGGAGGTTATAAATAATATCACGTGACTCCATTAACTCTTCAGGTACCATATCTGTCGCACTACCTCGTCGACATCTTGCCCTGGACCTACTGCTGTACTTACGGTGGACCAGATGAGTGCACAAATTTTGGTCGTCATCGGCCTTCTCAAACTTGCAACAACTACGTACCGCCTCCTCCAGGTATTCTTTTTTGCATCAATGTTATCGATCTCCCCATAACCATGATGAGATTTTTCTATCATTCGACAGTTAGACAAAGTCATGGAAGCATATTCGGAAATATATGTGTGTAACCATAAAACCTTGTTCACATCAGACGCGGTAAAAAAAAAACCTGCAAAAAAGGCTGATGTTATTCTACTTTCTATATTCTATATTTTCATACCGACAAAGGAAAGATGGTTAAGCTTTTTTTGTAAGAAATAAATATAATTGCATGTTTCTGTGCGCTTTACAAAACATAATACAGAAGGGGTGCACTGGTTTCATAATTAGTGTGAGATTTTACAAAGTGCTAAATAAATATGTTTTCAAATTACTTCTGAATAGTTCGTGCGTTTCTTTATTTCTAAAGTATTCCGGCAAGTTATTCAATAAAACAGTGGCTGCATTTGAAAATGACCTTTCCCTGTAAGATTTTGTTATAGTTTGTGGACTCTGTGAAATAAAGACTTTTTACTGGAAAAGCAACGTTATTTCTGGTTTATATTGTATTAACAATTCAATAACAGATAGAATGGAGCAAACTGATGGAATTATTGATAAAAGTACTTCAAATTGGATACGAGACTGGATAGGTAGCCAATGTGTATCCTTAAGACTGGAGATAATGATTGATGTTTTTGGTTTGTGTTACGAGTCTGAAAATGTATTAGAAGATCATCCCTGACACCCTTCCAAAACCATTTCCCTCTTCAATATCATGTACTAAACCTTCTCCTTTTGTACCCTCTCTCTCTCACGCATCCATCTATCCCTCCCTCCCGTTGTCACAACATAGCATTGGGCAATGGCGATCCACATATTTCGACTCTTGATTCGACCACGTACACTTTCAACGGCCACGGTGAATTTACTATGCTGAACGCATTGAATGGCACCTTCATCTTACATGCAAGAGCGGCTCCTCTCGTTGGTAAAATTTATTTTCCATTCATTGTTTTAGCTCAGTCTTCAGTTAAAATGTACTTTTCACGTCGATGTCAATCCGATTTTACATCCGTTTGTGAGTTTACTCAGATATGATTTTAATTCCTGATATACTTTTACGGATTTATTGACGGGCAATTTTGTAACAAGAAAAGAGTACTTGAAAGTGACCCGACCTTCATGAAAAGCTATTTTTCAACAAACCTACGTGAAAGGTGCGTGTAAAAACCTTGGGATTTAAATGTTTTAACCTTTAGAGATTTTTAAATGAACCCTGTACACAAGTTCCTCGAAACAACTATTTAGGGTTCTAAATATGGGACAAGATTAGGAACCCAACCGGTTCTATTGTTAATCATCTGTTTTATATTAGAGGGGGAACCATTCTATCTATGCTCAATGATGAAACTAACGCCAGATCATTCATCATATTCATAATGAATAAAGAAGTCACATGTCATCTTTCAGTAATGTATGTACACTTTCACATCATACTAAAGGAAAATATGATATTTCACCTATTCAACAAATGTTCATATCAAAAATGTATTTCTTACTGTAATTTCCATCGCAGGAACGTTTGATGCAACGGTGTTTGTTGCCATGGCAGCACGATATGGTGGTAGTGACGTCATTCATGTTCAAACCAATGAGCGCAGGGTTCTTGATGCTTATGTCCGACTAGCCGAGGATGGACAACACTTCACAAGGATCGACTTTGATCAGGCTTCTCGATGGTCATATTCAGGTATAACAAATTAACCTGTTTGTTTTTTACGTCATGCGGTTAGATTTATATTAATTCAGTTATGTATCCTACAAATATTTTCCCTCTTCAGCAGTTAATTTTCGTTAACAGTTGCAAGACTTCAATGTTTTGAAAAATTTGGTTTAGAGGAATATCGCACCACTGGAAAATATGATGTAACTTCGAACCAAGAATGTCTAAGCTTTAGGAATACTGTTTTTTCACAAACTACTGAGCTCTCTGACAATGAGCAGAACTATAATGTTCTGGATCCTTTAATCTGTTTTTCCCCTCATATTTTGCTATTAATACCAATTGTTGTACGATAAGCTAGTCGATACAATGCATAGATGAGTTCTTTAGTATCCATCTGTTTGCTTCTATTCGCTTACGTAGGGGTCTCGGTAACCGGTCGCAACATTACCTCAGATGGAATCATTGTAGCTTTCGACGGAGGGGTAGGACTGACGTTGAAGGCCTCAGAGGGGGCCATGAGCATTCTTCTTGTAGCTCCAGACTCCTTCCAAGGTCAGACGCAAGGCCTGATGGGAACGTGGAATGGTAATGCCAGCGACGATTTCCTTACTCCTCAGGGATCTTTCCTCTCACCTGATCTGAATACTGAGCAGTTGCACTACCAATTTGGATTACTATGTAAGATCATATTTTTTCCTCCCCAAAACTTTTCTCTCACTGTATGTTAATATTGTTCATATTTATCTTTCATTAACTTTATCTCGAAGTACATGTACTATTGGCACTAATTATCATTCACCTAAAAAAGGACTCTTTGTGTGTTTAGCTGGAACGTCTGAAAGTCATTCGTCTATAATATTCATTACCTTAACTTAATTTCTTCCGTCCTAGGTACTGGTAAAATTGTAACGGACAGCGAGCAAATGTGAGGTATTAAAGATATCGTTGATTTCTGGTCATGCGGTTATATTTTGAATGAAATCTTTTATTTGGAATAGTTTATTAAGTACTATTGATAGAGGTATTAGCGTCTACTAAGAGGTTTTTTTTTAATAATCAAAATTACAAAACATCGACTAAATCTTGTTGATATCACATACACTGCACACACAGATGGAATGTGGGGACTACACACACATATCACATGAATGATTGCTCGAAATTTCTTGTCATATTTCGAATGAGAGCATTTGACATGCAATCATTTTTTAGTATGTGCACTATATTCTTACAAACTACCATAAAAAACTTTTTTTTTTTAAATCATAGATTATTCATTACCTTTTAAAGAACTCAGCCTTCTCCTTTAATAACCTCGGGTATCGAAGAGACCATCCCCTCCCAAACTATTACAGGATTATTGAGATATCCTCCATAGCGTCGTTGCTTCTCATCTTGAACACGCATGTGTGTTAGTGTGTTACAAAGGAATACATGTATGGATTGTTGGTCACGCTCCTTTGCTTCAATACAGGGGAAATCGATGCAGCAGAATCGTTGTTCTATTACGAACCGAGCAAGGACCACGAATCTCATACCAACCGTGCTTACACTCCTGTCTTTGAGCCTGTCGTCAACCCTTCTGTAGACCAGAGCCTTGTGGTAGAAGTCTGCGGTACAAACCAGTTCTGTATCTTCGACTACCAGACAACGGGGTCGCAGAGTTTTGCCCGGAATTCCGTGGAGGCACTTGTGCAGTATCAACAGGCAGTCGACAACAGAGCATCGTTCGGTATATTTTAAAATGTCATACCGGTTACTCATAAAACCTTATTCTATTGCGCCAATATCATTTATCCATTCAATATAATATCAAAAGAACACGACAGAGCCTCTAGGTTCAGACGCATCTTCTTGACGCAAGGTAATGACAACCTAGCGCAAGATTTTGTCTTGTTATGCCCGCGTTGCTCTTGAGACAACATTTCGTTTTCGTTATTACCTGCGCTAAAACCAAGTCTAACCAAGAAAGTAAACTGCCATTTACCAGTAATTCAAGGCAGTGTTTAAACTATTCATTTCGCATTAATTTTGGTTGTGATTTCACTCTCACAAAGCATGTCAAAGACAGCGGGAGTCAATGTTGATGTCTTCCGTCAGCAATAAAACATCTCGTGTGCAACGGGCTTTAAAAATATACCATTATTCCATACACTCTCGCTAAGCAAACCACTTGATACGGGTTTGATTCCTTATGTGCAACTCGTGTTATCTGTATTGCTCGCTGTTTTCTATGTCATAGATTATTCTGTTTGAATGAATCTATTGGCGCACATTAATAACGCCTTGTATTGCTTGCTACACACGAAGCGTTAATTCCCCTAGGTCAATAAAAGATAAATGCACAGGACAGACCCGGACGCGGTGTGTTGGCACAGATGCATCGTTTTCACTCAGGGTTTGAATCGTTGTTGACGGAGCCCTACTTTTAAGGATATCATTCACATTGACTGTAAAACTTCATCTTCGTCAAAATTATGCTGATTTCGCCGATATGCTTTTTTGAACCTGTATTTCCTTTGTTTATATTTTGTTCTAATTATCATTTCTTAAGTGAGTTGCCCAACTCTTCCCGCCCCTGCTAACGGAAGTGCCATCGCGACGACCTACATGGCAGGGGGCGTGGCAAGATTCGTATGCGATGCCGGCTTCGAACTGAGTCACGTGGTCAACTTAACCTGCCAATCAGATGGTACGTGGAGTGCTGGCGATATCCCGACATGCATCAGTGAGACTATGACGCCACTTGGGCCAGGTAAGGAATTTAGTCAGGTCAATGTTGAATGAGCCCTTACATTTTTGTTTTAATCTGTTGTTTTTTACGTCATAGAAACTAACCAATCAAAAGAGAATAACAACAAGTCATAAAATATATAAACATAAACAGAATATAAATTTTACATAAGCAAGGGGAAAAAATCTCATGGCATGAGATTTGTTTTAAATATCAAGAACGAAATAAGGCACAATAAAATAAATACAAATAGAAAACGGAAAGCTGAATAGCCCATGGGTACCAGAAAGAAATAGAAGAAGAAGAAGGTGTATTTAAATAAATTATGTTAATATTAATTAAATTACTTGTAAAAGAGATCGTTTGAATAAAGGGAGAGATATACAATTGCTAACATGAATGGAAATGATATCGTTTATCCTAGCCCCCACCCCCTCCCTGTAGAGAAAAAGGGCGTTTGAAGTTGTTTGTTCGAGATCTGGGAAGGGAAAGATTATTGTACCATAGCTGATAAGGTATTGGGGTATAAAATTTGTTTACAGTTAAATAATATGGTGCCATACTATTGAGGACTTTAAACATTAGTGCACTGATATAGAATTTCTGTGAGATTTCAAAGTCTCCCACCGCAGTATTTCATGCATTGAAGTAACAGGAAAATGTAATTGAGGCTTTATTTTTCAGAATAGTTCTTCCTAATCTATTTTGTAGCTTTTGTAATTGATTTATATATTTTCCATAAGGAGATTATCATATTATGTCCGCAAAATTTAGATGAGGTAGAATAACATTTTGATGTATGAGTTTTAACTTTTCTTTTTCTTCTGTTAAGATGTTAAACTTTAGGTATTCGCAAAAGACTGCAAAGTTATTCCAACAGATAAAATACAAATATCAGTACATATATGAAGTTTTTAAGTCAAGAATAAAGTAAATCATTTCCTCTTTCCCTACAGTTCTGTCGACGCCCGCTATCATCGGAATATCTGTGGGATCGGTAATTCTGATCGTTTTGATCATGATTGTCATCATTTTGATCTGCCGACCAAAGAAACTTCCACCGTCGATCGGGTATGCTACATTTGTTTGTTGGCGCCAAAGAAATTAAAAAAAAGCACTGTCATAATAATAACAATGACCTTTAAAATAGCGATGACCTTCAAAAAAGCAACTGCAGACAATTTCTATACCCTATTATACATCCGATATCAACCATATTGGGATCACGTATTACGTGTAATGTTCGCATGTGTTAATATTTTATTGACAGGGCTATTGACTTTGCCTTGACTTTCAAGAAGTCATTGCCATCATGGGATTTCAGGTAGACCTACATTTATGTGTCCTTTTACAGGGCCTCTTAAAGAGGGTGCTCCGATTTGTTGAGGTGTCATGGTATAGTGGTTCGTTAACTTGTCATGTCTCTCAATCCAAGGGTTGAGGGCTCGAATCACCACATTGTCTGTGTATTAAGCTCTTTATCAAACCAGAATATTATTTTCCTTAAATTAGAGGGTAAGGGTTAGTGTTACAATTGGCTTGTAGGTTAGGTTTTGGATTAGCATTAAGTTTAGGTTGTTGGAATGTTGGGTACCGTGTTAAGGCTAAACATTCGTAGGGAATTACCGCAAAAGATACACATGGTCGACCAGAAAAAGTGTCTTACAACTATCACGAGCTTCACCTAACACCATCGCATAATTATTTTGCATTATCCCGTTTAATAATCCTAAATATATTACTCATTGCGGATGTAGTATCGAAAATAATATCGCTAGTGATATTCGTTTGTCTCGCAATGTCAATAAGGGATCTAAAAGATCACGACGTTTCGTGCGCCGCTACAACACTTCGTCAGGTAATAACATATATTGTAAGCAAGCGTTTTTTATACTCTACGGGCGATCACCTGACAAAGTGTTGCAGCGGCGCATGAAACGTCGTGATCTTTTAGATCCCTTGTTGGCCAACATTGCTAGACAAACGACTCCCACTACCGATATATTTTCGATATTATCCCGTTTGTTTGTATACTTCATTTTCATTATTATGACGACCTTTTCTTTCATCCTCAAACTTTTTATCGCTCTTTCCATTTTTATTTATTTTCTTATTTTATTAGGAAGGTGAACCCTTCGAAAGACAAGGCTGAAGTTCATGGAAACCCTACCTACGCCCAGTAAGTCCGTTTAAACATACAGCTGAGTACTGGTGTCAAGCAGTGGCATTGTGAAAGATTGATTATTTTATAATGGTAGTTATAGTTATGATGATAATGATAGTTATAGTAATGATGATAATGATACTAATAATGATAATACAAATATAATTATTATAATGTTAATAAGATTATTAATAAATACTAATAATGATAACAAAATAAAGATAGACTTTTACATTTCAAAATAGACTGGAAAGTCTCTTTATGCGCTTATCCCAGAAACAAAATACAATTTTATGCTAGCATATTTATACAGATTAATTAAAAAGATTACTATTAATTCCTATTAAATGTAGTACAGAGGAGTAGATTCTGAAGTTTTTAAATGTTAAAAAATAAAACGAAACTTGGCTCAATCTTGGCAAAGATCGCACGATCTTGGCACAAAAAGGGGTATATGGGACTACACGCACATTCGTCATTGACTGTTGGATGCAAACACTTTAGTTAGTACTAGTCATCTGCCGAATATGGGGGTACTTCAACTCTTCAAGAGCAATCATGTTCAGGGGGCATTTCTACTTTCTTTTAAAATGAAAAGCAGGGAGTGAGGAACTCGGCTATCTCATTAACTTCATATGAAAGCCAAAATGAACCGACTCTTCCATAAAATTAACTTTCAATGTGAAATTTTGTTTTGCAATTCTGCACTTGACCGCTCATAAACAATTGTAAATTAATTTTCTCTTCTATATTTAAATAATTGAGAAAACCAATGTCATGAATATATTAATTATTTCATTTCAAATGGAACTGGAATCGTGTAGGATTTTGTCCTTGAGTGTATTAAACGTTACGTCGGAGCTAAAGGCCGGGTAGTGAACTAGTGATATCTTAAGTCCTTATGACGCACTTAGAAGTGTTATATCATATAAAGAATATGTGCTATTACACAATCATTTTTGTTATTTCTATTATTAATCGGCGTTTTTCATTGTCTCTCTTTCCCTTTCTTTCTCTGTAGTGCTTAGTCTTGACAATACAACGAGTGGATCGACGTGTAAAGACATAGCTACTGTGTTGATATCTCTGCAATGCATGCATGAGCTGATAACTATATAAACGCTTTTTCGTTGGCTCTTTTACTTTTCATTATTTTATATTATTTGTTTTTTTAATCACAGGAGCGTTTTTTTTCTATTACTCAGACATATACGGCTTTAATATATAGAGCATATAAAATTTACGATTATACTATATGTGTAGCTTCGTCGTTTTTAAAAACATTTTTCGATTAAGATCAAATTCGGCTGTAAATAGGAACTTTATAGTTGGCACCGTGTTCGTCAACGTTTTCTCAATGATAACCATTATCTATAATCATTATTCATGTCATCTTAATTGTGTGAACCTTTAAAAACGGTGATATCCAGATATCGATGTAATACCACTTTGGAAACGATAATCATTCAACATGAAAAACCTAATGGATCTTTCAATTCAATTCAATTCAATTCAAAAATGGTTTTTATTATAGCAGAAACATGGTTCATACAAATACAATTTTACATGAAGGACAGCCTTGGCTGGAATATTCACGTTTACATGTTCGGCACAATAGATAACACTTTTAAATATATACATGTAAAAAACTAACAATATCAAAAATAAGACTTAGATTGACTTAGATTCTGTAACTAAAATCCATAAACACGTTGCACAAGTTTCCAGAAATACAGCTGTAATTGTTTACAAATATCCTATAAAAGTCAATACAAGCATGGTAAAAAGATTAAAATAGGTACATTTTAAACAGCCTGCTGAGGGGAGGAGACAAGCACAAGTTTGTTTTTTTTTTCAACTTTTATTGAGTATGTCAACTAGAAATGACAGTGGGCTATTTTTAAATCTTTTTGTTTTGAATTGAAATTGTTGATAAATGGGAATACGGCGAAGAGTGATATTAGTGGGTTTTTTTCTTAGGTAACCAGGTCTGACAAATAAAGTGATTTGAAAGGGATTTTGCGAATTTTCTACAAAGTGCTAGTCTCCTCTCCTCAAGAGTTGGTAAATTGCATACTTGACATGCATTAGAATAGGTAATGTTACTAGGCCCTAAAATAATCTTACATACTCTACGTTGTATTTTTCAAGATTATTATTTTGTTCTACTGTAAGACTGCTATAGGCCCGGTCACACAGGGGGGACGCATGGGGAACGCACGGCCAGCGCATTGGAAATTTGCAATTTTGGCCAGTGCGTTGTCGTGCGCCCAACTTTTGTCATAGCTACAGCGAGCTGACACCAAATGCATAGCGTGTTGCTAGCGCGCTGGACGCATACAGGGCGCACACAGGGCGCACACAGGGCGCACACAGAGCGCACATGATAACAACTTCCACGAATGCACAGCGTGTTGCTAGCGCGCTGGACGAATGGTCCACGCATGCACCGCGTTCTACGACGCACGGCCAGCGCATTGGAAATCGGAAAAGGCCGTGTGCCTAACTTTTGTCATAACTTTGGAAAAGCTACCGAGCTGACACAAAATGCACAGCGTGTAGCTAGCGCGCTGTGCGTATACAGGGCGTGTGCTCCGCGCATGTCTGGCGCTGGTCTAGCGCGCTCCACGCATGTCTGGCGTGCCTTTGGCGTGTACATTCATGCGTCGAGCTCGGAGCACGTTTTTGAGCATGCTCAAAAAATCCCGACGCACACAGCGTATGACGACGAATGCATAGCGTGGGTCCAGCGCGCTCGACGAACGAGTAACGAGTGATGACGCACGCCTAGCGAACGACAACGCACTGGCCAAAATTGCAAATTTTCCATGCGCTGGCCGTGCGTTCCCCATGCGTCCTTCCTGTGTGACCGGGCCTTATGGAACGCTGGAGCACAATATTCTAAAATTGGTCGTATAACCTACGTATATTGTCACTAAATCCTTAAAAGGTAAATTGAATATCTTAAGTTTCCTCAACATGTACAGTTTTCTATTGCACCTTGTGACTAAATCATTAACATGTAAATTCTATTTTAAATCAGATTGTATAATTACTCCAAGAATTTTGAGAGTTTGTAAATTGCATAGAGTAGAGTCATTGATGGAAAGAACTTCAGGAGGAGCAGGATTTTGTATAAAAGTAACCTGCAGGGTAAAACACTTTGATTGAGACCAGTATTGCACAGAGTTAAGTATGGGTTGTAATTGTGAAACGTCTGTTGATTTACGACATTGTACTAAAGATAAATCATCAACATATTTGAAGTAATGTATAGGAATATTTTCACATAAATCATTAACCATAATTGAGAACAGAATTGGGCCAAGGCGTTTCCCTTGGCGAACACCCGCATGACAAAATTTAATATCAGACAGAGTTCCATTATATAATGTACTTTGTTTGACATTCTAAAAAACTTATGATCCAACTTATTATCCAAGGTCTTATGTGCATATTAACCATTTTTTCAATTAGAATGTTGTGATCCAAGCGATAAAAAGCCTTTTTAAAATCTGTACATACAATAGTTGATATACACCTGTTGTTTTTCTGCATGTTTATAAAGTTGATGTAAAAGGCCAACAAGATAATGTGTAGTAGATAACCCTAGTCTCTTACCGAACTGATGTAAATCAATGAGTTTCTCAATATCTTTCAATAACCATTGAGCCATAAAAGATTCAGCTAACTTAGAAAAATGTGAAGTCAAAGCTATAGAAGGCAGATTATTAATACAAGGTGGGTGCGATTTTGGAATAGGAGTTACTTGAGCGGATCTCCACTGTGAAGGGATAACTCCTTGTCTAAAAGCTATATTAAGGATCCTAGTAACCGGTACACTCAATTCACATGCAAATTCTCTAATTATGCGAATAGGAAGATCGTCTCTAACAGATGCTTTATGTAACTGCATTTCACGCAGTTTACAATAAACTGCCCAACAACTCATCTCTGGACTTTCACACTGAGAAGATGTTCACTTTCTCGTAGATCCATTTTGTAATTCTAGAATGAACGGACATATGTTTCCTGTTTAACATAATCTTTGGCTTATGGATAGCAACTTTATTCAAATTAAGCTTAATTTTAATTAGGGGGAAATTCTTTGAATTTACCCAATATAGGAATTACATTAAGTATGTTTTTGGTTGTTTCCTTTTTGTTGGTTTTGCTTTTGCTGTGCTGTTTCATTAGTTTGTTTAGGGGAGATTGGTTTAGTTATGTAAGTTTTGTTTTGTTTTTAATCAATTTTTGGCAGACATATTTTTCAATAGGTTAATTAATCAGAGCATGTTTCTATTTCTTTAAGAGCGCCATCTGCGAACAAAGAATGTGTAGCTATTTCTTTTGCATCGAGAATGACGAAGGGGGCGGTAATCTAGGGTTCGTTAGCTCAAGCTAGATTTAAGATCAGTGTAACAAACACATTTAGAACGCTTTGCATGAAATGTTATTGAGCTTTCTGTGTTTGAATATTAAACAAACTTAATTATTTACACAAATTATGAGTAGTACATGTGTTTTGCAGACTTTTGAGGTGTGTTCACAATTTTATTAGTTACCATCTTCATTTCATCAACATCTTTATTTCATCAGCATCGTCATTATCACCACCATCACCAACAGCATGACCAGAAACATCATAATCATTATCAATTTTAATATCATCATCCGTATCACTTCTATCAGCATTATAGTAACCGTCCTTATCAGCAGTAGCATCATCCTCATCATCATCATTATCATCATCCCCATCACCCCCACCATCATCATCACCATTACTACCACCATACTCATTATTATCACCATCATCACTACGGCCGCTAGTCATCGTTATCATTAACAGCATCATCATCTCCATCATCATTTAAATCTCCACCATTACCACCATCATCGCCGCCGCCACCATCTTCCGCTTCATCATCATCATCTTCACCATCATTATCATCGTCATTATCATCATCATTCCTTTTGTATCGCCAATCTCTGGAGGAATTGAAAAATGAGCTGGTGAATTCTAGCGAATTAAGCAAAAGAGAATACGATCGAATATGTCAAGCTGTTTTTCGCTTTGTATTACAAACGAATACCATGTACAAAGTATGTTGTGAGACATTTCCATGAAATATCATAACCATAATGCTTCATGAGTGAAGATAAGTGAATGATTGTTTTCTTTACAAATTCATATAATATACGTTGATTTTTAGGATAAAACTAACCACAAAAGAAAAGAAAAAAGTCAATAAATCAATACATAGTCAGCATCTGTGGAAGAGGTTATACAATATGTAAAACATCTCCTCTTGTATACAATAAATAATTAAGTAAGAATGTAGTCTTGTGCAAGTCAAGTTGGATAATAAAGTCAAGATGAATTTGAAATCGAAATGTGTATATAAAAAAAGTGAAACTGTTTTAAAGAGGTTAGATAGAATAACAGCGAGACAGAGAGAGAGAAAAAAAAGGAAAGAATTATTAATAGAAAGATAGAGAGAGATAGTTGGGGGGTAATGGAATAGGTATGATTTCTAGGAAATTAGCACCCTTACACTGAAACACAAAAGGACGATTATGACAGTGTCCCAGGGATGTACAATAAGTATCATTAATAAACAAAACAACAAAGGAATGCCTGTTATTACTCATATTATGGAACAGTGTTGGTCGCAATGGGCTTATATTATAAGGCATATCGAAATAGGAATATAAAAAAAAGAGATGATTTCATAATTTTTTCGAACTGTCAAACATAGAATTAGTAAAAATCAATGCAATTCTACATTATTGTGAAGGGGAAAATCAAGAAAACAATTTGTTACACATGAGGATATATTTGGGATTTTTAAGTTTCTTCAAAGGATTCTTCATTAAATGTAGCCCCCCCCCCCCCCCCCCCCCCCAAGAAAAAAAAAAAAAAACGTAATATTAATAATAATAATAATAATCACAATAATTATGACAATGATAATAAAAAATAAAAAAACATTTATAATAATAAATAATAAATAAATAAAATAAAGTTTACATGAATATGGACACATGTAAGTGATTATTATTCATAACAAAGTATGTTATGAATAATAATCACTTACACGTGTATGAATAATTATCACTTACACGTGTCCATATTCATGTGAACTTTATTTTTTATTTTTTATTATTGATTATTATAAATGTTATTTCTTTATTTAATTTGACATTTCAGTTTAACTGTAAATCCTAAAAGGGAAGAGCAGAAAATACAAAAGTAACAATATACGGTGTTACAAAACTAGTTTGAAATAGCCAACTAGTTATTTTTACTTCTTCATTTCACTGTGTATAAGACCTGACTGCACTTTCGATCAAACCTTGCTTTAATAATACATCATTATTATCCTGATCAATACTATTATCCTCATTATTGTTTATTATTAATTTGTTCCCTTTTACCACGCTGTTGGTCATAATCCACTATTATAATACATTACTGTTCATATTCAGAGGCATGTCTTTTAATATTTACATATCAAAACTCTTTAGTACGTGTCATCAAATATTTCATCGCGACACTATTTTCGAGGAAAAAAGGCATTGTGCAAAATGAAGAATGATGATTAACAATTCATTGGCGTGGGGTCCAGGGGTCAGAGCCCCCGAAAGCTCAGGGCTGTATACATTAAATTATCGTCATATGAGCATATTTTATACCTTATTTGTGAAATTGGCAGGTCACGAATCGGCGTAGGGTACAGGGGGCGGAGCCCCGGAAGCTCAGGGATTTGGGCAATAAATAACGGTTAGATGAGCATATTTTTATACCTTATTTGAGACACTGGCAGGTCACGAATTGGCGTGGGGTCCAGGAGGCGGAGCCCCCGGAGGCTTAGGGGTGTTTTAGGCAATATATTACGGTCAGATTAGCATCCAGCCGTCCACCTTAGGGCCCTAGGTGGGGTTCAGGGGGCAGAACCACCGGAAGCTCAGGGGTTTTAGGAATTATATAACGGTCAGACAAGCATGAAGGGGCCCGCCTTAGGGCCCCTGGTGGGGTCGAGCCCGGAAACTAAGGGGTTTTAGGCATTTAATTACGGTCAGATGAACATATTTTAATACCTTATTTGTGACACTGGCAGGACACTTATTGGCGTGAGGTCCAGGGGGCAGAGCCACCGGAAATTAAGGGGTTTGAGGCATTTAATTACGGTCAGATGAGCATATTTTGATACCCTTTATATCTTTCCCCTTTTATTTCCTTCTTCTTCTTTTTTTTCCTACTTTTTTTTCTCGATCTTTTTTTTTTGCCAGGGGGGGGGGGGCAACATTGCTGGTCTCATGGTCTGTCAATATCGTGAACCTTCTGATAATTTTTCAGAGGGCAGGTGATCATAAGACCAACATTGCTGGTCCCATAGGCTATCAGTATCGGGAACCTTCCGATAACACTTCAGAAGGAAGATGAGAGCAACATTGCTTGTCTCATGAACAATAATAGTCTAGTATACCCTCTGATAACGCTTCAGAAGGCAGATGAGGCCGACATTGCTGGTCACGAATTGGCGTGGGGTCCAGGAGGCGGAGCCCCCGGAGTCTCAGGGGTGTTTAAGGCAATAGATTACGGTCATATTAGCATCCAGCCGTCCACCTTAGGGCCCTAGGTGGGGTTCAGGGGGGCAGAGCCACCGGAAGTCAACGGGTTTTAGGCATTTAATTACGGTCAGATGAGCATAGTTTGATATCTTATTTGTGACTCTGACAGGTAACTAATTGGCATGGGGTCCAGGGGGCGGAGCCTTCAGTAGCTCAGGGGTTTTGGGAATTTTATAACGGTCAGACAAGCATGCAGGGGCCCACCTTAGGGCCCCTGGTGGGGTTGAGCCCGGAAACTTAGGGGTTTTAGGCATTTAATTACGGTCAGATGAACATATTTTAATACCTTATTTTTGACATTGGCAGGACACGAATTGGCGTGTGGTCCAGGAGGCGGAGCCCCCGGAGGCTCAGGGGTGTTTTAGGCAATAGATTACGGTCATATTAGCATCCAGCCGTCACCTTAGGGCCCTAGGTGGGGTTTAGGGGGTCAGAGCCATCGGAAGTCAAGGGGTTTGAGGCATTTAATTACGGTCAGATGAGCATAGTTTGATACCCTTGATATCTTTCCCCTTTTGGGCAAGTGTGAATGTCAATGTCACAAATAAGGTATAATTATGCTCATCTGACGCAATTATCTTTCCCCTTTTGGGCAAGTGTGATCGCCAGACTGTACAGACACACGCTCTTCTTAGCACTCCATTTTCCTTTGGATATTGCTCTTACAAGGAAGTTTGCTTATTCATCTTTTCACCAGATGACTGATCTAACATCATAGAATCTACTGGACAAATTTCAGTATTTCTACTGGACATATTTCTAATGAATTTTCTCAGTTTTAAGAAACATTTTGGACTCAGAAGTAAAGTTGAATGTACACAGCATATGCCATCTTGGACTTGCCCGGTCAAGCGAGTAAGTAGATGACAAAGTACTCTTTAGCCACCTGACAAGTTGAGCCTACAGTAGCAGTATACCACTCAATAGATGGTATTACAGGCTTATGGCCAGTATTAACAATTATTACAATGGATCAAGCCAAACTAGTTGTATTCTTGATATTTACTGCCCTTCAACTTCATGCTCTACAAGGCCTATGTGTGGATACACATTTCAATCAGGCATGCTATGGAATACAGGAATGCAAAAAAAGATAAATGTATTAAAATATGCAGGACATAGTACCCTTTACTATGCCAACACTACAGCAACCTTTAGATCGAGTATTCTCGAATGCGGAGACATCGACCCAAACCCTGGTCCATTGGAGCAGCACCACCATCGGTACTCTAGTAACGATCTTTATGAGCTAAGAGATAAATGCACTAATCAGAAGGTGTCCCCTCACACATGGAGGGTGATTAAAAAACTTCAAATTAACCCTAGGCCAATATGCCGTCGAGGTAAACGAGGCGGGGCTAGGAGATCTGCCCATCCAGTGGAATCTCCCGGTGATTGTCCGCCAAAGACCAGTTGTGAATAGGCTGCAGAGAAAAGAACCAAGTTATAGGAAACAAATTCAACTGGTACAGAGTGAACACAAAGAGAAACATATCAGTAACCCTATGCCTGATAACGTACAACCAATCCCTGTGGTTATTAATACTAGAAGATACCCAAAGAGTAAAGGGAAACGTACACAGGGCCTAAGAACAATACCTACCTTGCATGGAAGACAACAAACTTCATCAAGTGAGCATCATTTACCTGTAGTTTTGCTCACAAGTGTGAGGTCACTACAAAATAAAATATATGAATTGATGATTTTAGCCAATACCTATAAGTTGGATAACATTGCACTTACAGAAACGTGGTTTGGTCCCCGAACTCCATCGGAAAACTTCAACTTACCTGGTTTCTCCTTGTTCTCCAGAGCCAGACAAGGGCGTACAGGTGGAGGAGTTGCCTTATACGCTTAGCATGAATTCAAACCAAGACAGCTCCCCGTTAACGTCCCAGACGATATTGAAGCTTTATGGGTCCTCATGAGACCATGTAGACTACCTCGTCAAGTCTCATGCCTGATTATTTGTGTTGTGTACTATCCACCATGTCATCCAAGTGCTGAAGCTTATATCGACCACATTGTTTCCACAATAGATTCCCTACTTTTGCAGTATCCGGAAGCAGGAATATCCATAGTCGGTGATTTAAATGACTTAGACGTACAACAAATTCTCAACAACCAACAATTTACACAGGTAGTCACCCAACCTACGAGAGGCCATAGGACACTGGACAAAATTATCACGAATTATCCTAGGGTCTATGAAAGCACAATAATTCTACCACCCATCGCCTCCAGTGACCATAATTGTGTAATGTGGATGCCTGTGAAAAATACAGAAACTCGCAATACTATTCGGAAAAAAATTGTAAGACCCTTACCAGATAGCGGCCTCCGGGCATTCGGTAGTTGGATAAAAAAAATCATACTTGGGAGGATGTCCTGCAAGCTGATAACCCATCTACGAAGTGTGATATGTTCCTGAAGGAGATCTAATCCCATCTTGAATTACATCTCCCACCCAAGATTATCCGTTTCCACGAAAGCGACAAATCGTGGATTAATGGTGAGATTAAGTCACTTATACGTCAAAGACAACGGGCTTTTACAGATAAGAAAGAAAATCTTTGGCGTTATCTGAGGAACAAGATTATCCGGTCCTTAGCTGCAGCCAAGAAGCAGTACTACAACACAAGAGTTCGCAACCTCAAGGCTAACGATCCCGCAGCTTGGTATAGGAGAATCAAGATACTTACCAACAGTTGCAAAAATCATGTCCCAATTACGATACCGGGAGTGGAACATAACAATTTTAGTTCATTTGAAATTGCAAACCTCATTAATGAACATTTCTGTACAATAGCGGCAGACTTCCCAAAGCTTCAGAGATCACACTTACCTGCATTTTTGTCTGCCCAATACAACTGTCCCCTAGTACAACCATGGCAGGTGTACACATACCTACGTTCTCCTAGTCAAGGTAAAGCCGGAATTACTGGGGATATTCCTGTTCGGATCATTCGCGAATTTGCCTATGAATTGTCAGTCCCACTTACAGATATTCTTAATGTATCATTCCAACAATCTGAGGTTCCATTACAATGGAAACAAGCAGAAGTAGTTCCTGTTCCTAAGGTGCACCCACCGACACTTTTGGACCTTAGACCAATATCCCTGACAAGCTAGTTTGCTAAGATAGCCGAATCGTTTATTGCCAAGTGGCTGTTAGAAGATATAACCACAAATCTTGACCCTAATCAGTTTGGAAATCGTAAAGGCTTATCGACGACACATTACCTCATTGGTTTGATACACCAGATATTGGAAAATGCAGAAAAGGTGAAATTTACATCAACGATATTGACTACAGATTATTCGAAAGCCTTCGATAGAATTAACCACAATGTTTTAGTTCAAAAACTTCTCAATCTCGATGTCAGACCATGCCTTATTAACTGGATAATGAGCTTTTTGGATAATCGATTACAGTGTGTCAAATATAATGGAACAAAATCAAACTGGAATTTCATATATACAGGAGTTCCACAAGGAACAAAACTTGGACCTTTATTATTTTTGATACTAATGAATGATGCATGCCAAGATTTCATTATACCGTATTTCAAATACGTAGACAATTTGTCAATGGTAGAAAGCAGGAAAAACTACAGGAATGGTCTAATATGAATGATATGAAACTAAATGCCTCTAAATGTTCAGTTATGCAGATCTCCTTTTGTAAACAACCTGTACAACAGACGGCCTTGTTTATTGATGATACCCAACTATGTAATGTAGAAATTCCCAAAATATTGGGTTTTATCGTACAAAGTGACCTAAAATGGAATAAACACGTAACTGATCTCTTGAAGAGAAGTAACAAGAAGTTGTACATACTCATGAGACTGAAATCATTCAAACTACCCATTGTAGATCTGATCACCATATTTAGAAGATATATAAGACCGATTGTAGAGTACTGTGCCCCTGTGTTCAACGGAGCTCTTACAAAACGGCACATCTATACACTTGAATCTATTCAAAAGAGAGCATGTAGAATAATTCTGGGTAGTCGTTATACTTCATACAATGTTGCATTAGAAACATGTAACTTAGTGACTCTTGAGGAAAGAAGAAAACAATTATGTCTTACGTTTGCTCATAATCTGGAAGAAAGTCCCTTTTCATTGAATTGGCTAGTTAAAAAACAGGAAAGTCGCTACCGCTTGAGGAGAACAACAAAGTACACCCAGTACAAGTGCAAAACCAACAAATTTAGAAAGAGTCCAATACCATACCTTATAGATCTTCTAAATAATGAATAATTGAAATGTATTTTTACATAATGTATATATTAACAATATTTGATAAATATTTTAATCGTTATCTAATGTTTTCATACGTACCCAATTATGATTTAGTTTTAACGTAGGAAACTATATGTTTTACAATCCACTCTGGAATATGTTTATCTGTTTACAGAGACATTAATTCATAATTATGTACTTACCGTTGATGAACTGTCAACATAGAGCAACATTTTGCTGACTTTTAATTTTCAATGAATAAGAATTGTTAAGGACACAGGTGCAATAATTTCAGTATAAGCTTTTTAACTTATTTGTATGTTATGTATTGTATTGCATTTGATCAATTATTATTATTACTATTGTGAACTTTAATATATTTTAAAAATGTAAATAATATATAGTGATTGATTTTAAATGCTACACATGAATACTGTTAAATGTTACCAATACTGTTTGAATGAATGATTGTAACAAATGAAATATAATGTTATGTAATGAAGCCCATGTATACATGTAAACATGCACAATTCAGCATTTTGGCAGCGAGGCATTGTTTTTTAATAAAACCATTATTGAATTGAATTGAATTTTATTTCCTTCTTCTTCTTTTTTCGTTCTTTTTTTTCTCGATCTTTTTTTTGCCGGGGGGGTGGGGGGCGGCAACATTGCTGGTCTCATGGGCTGTCAATATCGTGAACCTTCCGATTACACTTCAGAAGGCAGATGATCATAAGACCAACATTGCTGGTCCCATGGGTTATCAGTATCGGGAACCCTCTGATAACGCTTCAGAAGGGAGATGAGAGCAACATTGCTGGTCTCATGAACAATTAGTCTCGTGTACCCTCTGATAACGTTTCAGAAGGCAGATGAGAGCAACATTGCTGGTCTTATGGGCAATTGGTCTCGAGAACCCTCTAATAACGGTTCAGAAGGGAGATGAGACCGACATTGCTGGTCTCATGGGCTATCAGTATCGTGAAACTTCTGATAACACTTCAGAAGGCCCATTTTAACCAAAATTGCTGGTCTCATGGGCTGTCAATATTGTGAACCTTTTATCAACTCTTCAGAAGGCAGATGATCATAAGACCAACATTGCTGGTCCCATGGGCTATTAGTATCGTGAACCCTATGATAACACTTCAAATTGGCACGTTGTTGTTGTTGTTATTTAGTTTTATTGGCGTGTATCATTCATTTATAAATATTCACGCAAGACCAACATCGTATCATCAAGACCCTTCATCTATCTACCTCTCTTTTACCTGCATACCATTGATAGAGTGTTGCATAATAACTTGGAATTCTACACCGAGGGTCATGGATGCAAACAACATCCATCTCGTTAAACGGGCATCTCAAACAGGTGATTTCTTTGAGCTGATCTAAGTACGTCACTCTTTTGAATAATTGGTGGAGCTCTGTCTCACCAAGCAAAATGTATGCCAAATATTGTTTAACAAAAGAAACTGCTCATACAACTTTTCAAAATAGCTGGCCAAAAATTGAAAATAATTGAATTCAAGTTTTCTATTACAAATAAGAATCTGAACAGCATATATATGTTTTATTTTCTTGAATACTGTTCATATTTCAATAATTCCCACGTCTTTCGCGGAGGCAGGTCGCTTTAATAGTTCTGCCTCAGAAGACCTAATCATAGCATGCCTTTCTTTGTCTAGTACGGCACCGATTTATCCCAATATAGTGACGTAAATCGCGACAAAAGAGATTATATAAATAAAAAAATTACAAATTGACAACAATTATCGGTATTCTGCGCCGTTGATTACATTTATGAAGGCCAATAAGACCGTAAGACCGCCCATCAAGTGTATTATCATTCATATTTTTTGCTGATGACTCAAGTGTATTTTTTTCTCATAAATGTCCACAAATATTGTTGAAAACTGTTAATGAAGAGTTTCGAAATGTAATGAAGTGGATTAATGCTAATAAGTTATCCTTGAATCTTCAGAAAACTAATTATATACTGTTCAGTAATTCAGTTAATATATTGCCAGGCGAAGTGGCATTTAATAATAACCCAATTGAGAGAGTAACTTCAACAAAATTTCTTGGGATATACATAGATGAGAAACTGAACTGGAAAACTCATGTGGACAAATTAAGTAAAGTGGTGTCAACAAATACTGGTGTTATTTATAGGTTGAGATCATGTATACCTCAAGAGGTATTGTTCATTTTGTACTCTACTCTTATTTTATCATATATTAATTATGGTATGTTGGCATGGGGCAAATCATCCAAAACTCAAATCCACAGGCTTTTTGTTGTGCAGAAGCGGGTTATTAGAATAATTTGTAAAGCAAATTATCGTGCACATACGAATCTACTTTATTATGAAAACGGTATTCTTAAACTAGAAGATCTCTATTCAATGCAACTTGGAATGCTCATGTTTAGCATTCACTCTGGGGACCTCCCTCCTGCCCTTGCTCAAATCTTTAGAAGAAATAACCAAATTCACAGCTACAATACTAGACAGGCTTCTGCTCTCCATTTACCATATGCAAGGACAACATTCACTCTGAATACTCTAATGTCCACTGGCCCCAGGTTCTGGAATTCACTTGATACTACTATAACAAATGCTTCAAGTATCTCAGTTTTTAAACGTAGACTTAAGTCATATTTGCTTCACAAGTATTTCGATGACACATGAATGTGTTATCAATCTTTATTTTTTGTGTACTGTAGCATATTTAACTCTAATCTCGATCTATTTTTCGTTATTTCTGACTTTGACATAATCCCCTTTATCCCTTTTCTTTTTTTCTTCTTCTTTCCCATCTGTACATATACCATACATTCCTACTTGTCGTTCTTGACCTCTGCACTCAGAGAGCAATAACTCATTGATGTCTCGATTTGGTGTCAGCTTGGGTTTGTCCGTATTAAATCGCCCTCCCACGGGTGGGTTGATTTTTGCTCATATAATACATTTTTCCACACACACAGTGCAGTTTGTTAGCTCACCCGATGTGATGGGAATGTGCGCATCTTCGGGTATACTTGCTGTAGTCATCCATGCTGTGGTCGATGCATCGTTGGGTAGTTGTTCTCTGAGAGTATTTTGTAAATCGTTTTATATATTCCATATTTGTTGTTGTATTAAAAAATCAGTTATCTTTGTCACATCATATGAGGGGGCCTTAACTTAACAAGCTGTGCTTCAACCAAGGTCTCCTCGTCTTTCTTTATTCTACATTGTACTGTTAATTGTTATGATTATACTTGTACTGTTATGATTATATTTTGTCACATGTGTTTTCTGGAAGACAAATAAACTTGATACTTGATTCTTAAACGTTTGAAAGTATAAAGAACTTGAAAAACAAAATATTGCGTGCCCTAAGTAAATGAGGAAGTGCAGGGACCACAAATAAATTTAATGACGCATAAGCCTCCCATTATGTGTACTATAGTCGTGCTGCACGAGATTGTGGTGTGTCCAAAAATAGAAAATCCTTTAATTCTATATGTTCTAATGCAAATAATACCATGAATAGCATTTTTTTTAATTGCATGAATACTGTTCATATTTCAATAATTCCCGCGTCTTACGCGGATGGCAGGTCGCTTTAATAGTTCTGCCTCAGAAGACCTAATAATAGCATGCCTTTCTCTGTCTAGTACGGCACCGATTGATCCCATTATAGTGACGTAAATCGCGACAAAAGAGATTATATAAATTAAAAAATTACAAATTAACAACAATTATCGGTATTCTGCCCCGTTGGTTAAATTTATGAAGGCCAATGAGACCGTAAACGTATGAAAGTAAACAGAACTTGAAAAACAAAATATTGCGTTCCCCAGGTAAACGAGGAAGTGCAGGGACCACAAATAAATTTAATGACGCATAAGCCTCCCATTATGTGTACTATAGTCGTGCTGCACGAGATTGTGGTGTGTCCAAAAATAGAAAATCCTTTAATTCTATTTGTTCTAATGCAAATAAGACCATGAATAGCATTTTTTTAATTGCATGAATACTGCTGAGATTTCAATCATTCCCAAGCCCTTTAAAGACGGCAGGTCACTTTTATAGCTCTGCCTCAGAAGACCTAACCATAACATGCCTTTGTCTGTCGAGAACGGCACCGATGAACCCAATATAGTGACGTAAATCGCGACAAAACAGGTTATATAAATTAAAAAATTACACATTAACAACAATTATCGGTATCCTAACCCGGTGATTACATTTCAAAAGGCCAATGAGACCGTAAACGTATGAAAGTAAACAGAACTTGAAAAAAAAAATATTGCTTCCCCTAAGTAAACGAGGAAGTGCAGGGACCACAAATAAATTTAATGACGCATAAGCCTCCCATTACGTGTACTATAGTCGTGCTGCACGAGATTGTTGTGTGTCCAAAAATAGAAAATCCTTTAATTCTATATTTTCTATTGCAAATAAGACCACGAATAGCAATTTGTTTTCATTGCATGAATACTGCTGACATTTCAATCATTCCCAAGCCTTTCAAAGACGGCAGGTCACTTTTATAGCTCTGCCTCAGTAGACCTAACCGTATTGCCTTTGTCTGTCGAGAACGGCACCGATGGACCCAAATATGGTGATCTAAACCGCGACAAAAGAGATTATAGAAATTTACAAATTAAGAACCTATCGGTCTCGCAACCCTGTGATTACACTTCAAAAGGCCAGAGAGACCGTTAATACCGGTATCCCATGATACCGGTCTCGAGAACCCTCTGATAACTCTTCAAAAGGGAGATGAGACCGACATTGCTGGTCTCATGGGCAATCGGTCTCGTGAACCCTCTGATAACACTTCAGAAGGGAGATCTCATGGGCAAATTGGTCTCGTGAGCCCTCTGATAACACGTCAGAAGGGATGTGAGACGAACATTGCTGGTCTCATGGGCAATTGGTCTCGTGAACTCTCTGATAACGGTTCAGAAGATAGATGAAACCAACATTGCTGGTCTCATGGGCTATCAGTTTCGTGAACCCTCTGATAACACTTCAAAAGGCACGTTGTTGTTGTTGTTTAGTTTTATTGGCGTGTAACATTCATTTATAAATATTTGCGCAAGACCAACGTCGTATCAAGACCCTTCATCTGTCTACCTCTCCTTCCCCTGGCAAAAAAAAAGAAGGAAAAAAAGACGGGAAAAAAAGAAGGAAAAAAAAAAGGAAAAAATAAAAATAAAAAAGGAAAAAAAAGAAGGAACTAAAAGGGGAAAGATATCAAAGGTATCAAAGTATGCTCATCTGACAGTAATTAAATGCCTAAAACCCATTGACTTCCGGTGGCTCTGCCCCCTGGACCCAACCTAGGGCCCTAAGGCGGACGGGGGGATGCTAATCTGACGGTAATTTAATGCTTAAAACCCCTGAGCTTCTGGGGTCTCCGCCACCTGGACCTCACGCAAATTAGTGTCCTGCTAGTGTCACAAATAAGGTATCAAAATATGTTCCTCTGACCGTAATTAAATGGCTAAAACTTCTAAGTTTCCGGGGCTCGACCCCGCCAGGGGCCCTAAGGCGGGCCCCTGCATGCTTGTCTGACCGTTTTAAAATTCCTAAAACCCCTGAGCTTCTGGGGGCTCTGCCCCTTGGACCCAACACCAATTTGTGTACTGCCAGTGCCACAAATAAGGTATCAAAATATGCTCATCTGACCGTTATTTATTGCCCTAAACCCCTGAGCCTCCGGTGGCTCCGCGCCTTGGACCTCACGCCAATTCGTGACCTGCCAGTGTCACAAATAAGGTATGAAATATGCTCATCTGACGATAATTTAATCTATAAAACCCCTGAGCTTCTTTGGCTCCGCCCTTTGGACCCAACACCAATTCGTGACCTGCCAGTGTCACAAATAAGGTATCAAAATGTGCTCATATGACCGTTATTTATTGCCCAAAACCCCTGAGCTTCCGGGGGCGGACCCCACGCCAGTTCGTGACCTGCTAGTGTCACAAATAAGGTATAAAATTATGCTCATCCGACGATAATTTGATGTATAAAACCCTTTAGCCTCTAAGGGCTACGCCCTGGGAAAAAACGTTAATTTTACCTTTTTTTTGGAGATAGGCGATTTTTCAAATTTTCGAGAGGCAAAAAAAAAAATTATGCTCACTAACAGCCCCCCCCCCCTCCCCCCCCCCCCCCCCCGCCCCACGGTTTTCAAATTTCAGCACACTAAATTTCAAATTGATTTGGGTCACCACCCCTAAGAAATCCTGGATCCGCGCCTGATACACAGTACACGACGCTCTAGATACACATTTGTAGTGTTGTCTCCACTCACAATGCGCATCCTGTAAAAAGACATCAATTCATTTGGAATAACTTAAAACGATCCATTACTTTGCCTAGACTGACAAGATATGTTATGTGTTATGTCAAGAAAGGGTGTTTAAATGGACAGAATAATGGTGTGTAAAAATATTTGAAATAGGTAGTTTGTATAACTCCCATATTCTGAGTAAATCACGGTTTTATGAGACATTTGGCCATACATGAATATGTGTGTATAGTATCCAACTTTTAAATGTATATTTAACAGGTTGATTACCCAAACTTCGTAACAACATTATATCACTTTATCAGATAATACATATTTGGGTTACAAAATATGTTGTCACTTTTTGAGCAAAAAGATGCGCACGTTTGATCCAAGCACTCGTCATTTGTGTTTCGATATTTGCACATGAATAACCTTTTAAATCCACGCCGTCGAAGCTCGTAGATAAAAAAAATCATAAGTTACTTCACTTAGAAAACATTATTTGTTAATGATTGATTTTGAAAAGGCCTTCGATTGTATTTCTTACAAGTTTATAATCAATGTCCTTTACTTTTGTCATTTTGGGCCATCGCTGAAAAAATGGATTCATCTATTTTATCACAATGCATCTTCTTGTGTCACAGTATTTGCACAAAGAGATTTACTATAGGACAAGGGTGTCGTCAAGGAGACCCACTATTTCCATACGTGTTTTTACTTGTTAGCGAAAAAATCGAAAACTACTACAATACGCAGATGACACCATTTTGACATTTAACGGTACAAAAAAAGATTTACAGAGCTCACTGAAAATATTGGGTGATTTTGAAGAAATGTCATACCTAAAGATCAATATTACAAAAACTCATGTGATATGGATTGGGAAAAATAGAGCCTGCACAAAACAGCCAATGCCAGAGCACAAATTAAATTGGGTATCAGAAGGTTATTCGAGATACTTAGGAATAGATTTTTCGGTTAACTTAGAAGAGATGGTAAATCATAATTATACTGAAAAAATTAGAGATATAAAACGCCAAATTATGTCATGGTCTAAACGAACCTTAACTGTCCTCAATAAAATAACTGTAGTCAAATCTTTGTTGGTGCCGAAATTGAACTATTTATTGCTTTCACTTCCAGAACCGAATTCGCAAATTATGAATGATATAAATCGTTCTTGTTATGCATTTATATGGGGTAACAAACCTGATAAAATCAGTAGAGACCAAATGTTCTCTAATCGTTGGTGTTTTTGGTGCTAAATACTATTTTCCCTGCTGATCTACAACAGCATGGGTAAGTTTTAGAATCATCTACTTATGACATTGTCGACTGGGACTGGGACTTATAGCTCATCTGTACCAGTTTATAGGAGGGATTAGAACACCCTGCAAGGTCACTGGACTGGTGGTTATCTCATCAACTCAGCTCTCAATTAACATAAGAAAAAGAGGATCATGGGAGACCAATGGTCACCGATTAGGCATTGTTTTCTATATAGAGGGAGCAAGTAGCTACAAGTAGTACAATGTGGCTTTAAAACACCTTCCGGTAGGATTAGATTGAACATCTTGGTGGGTTTATAAATAGTTAGGACATATCGTATTCAAAACAAAGTTTGTCCATCTACATACACTTACTCGCAGAGGTGGCCCTCCGTGGGGGGGGGGGGGGGGGGGGGGCAAGGGGGGCACAGTGCCCCCCCTCTTGTTCAAGCACCCGAAAAGTGTCCCTTTTTACATAGAAATAGTGCCCCTTTTACTTTGACAAGTGCCCCTATTAATTTATTAAGTGCCCCTTCCCCTTTTAATAACTATCCCCATATTAATTCGGAAAAGTTCACCATATATTTGTGCCCTTTTTCCTTTCTAATAAGTGCCCCTTTTCTTAATGATAAGTGCCTCATCAAAATAGAGCCCCTTCCCATAAGTGCCCCTTCTCTGGTAAATGACCCTTTTCAGGTACAAGAAGTTACTATTTTGCACTTCAGATATGTGCCCCTTCACCTCCGATAATTGCCCCTTTAAATCCTGATCGGTGTCAACTTTCTTTTAACTAATCACATTTTCCTTTATTACTAGTGCCCCTTTTTCATTCACATAAGTGCCCCTTTTCATATCTGTTCATTGCCCTTTTTTAGGTGCAATACGTGCCTCTTTTCACCTCTGATAATTTCCCTTGCAACACTATATAATAATATCTTATAAATGCCCCTATCAAAATCTGATCGGGGCCCCTTTTCCGTCGACAAATGCCCATTTCCTATTCTCATGACTGACTTTTTTCATTCCTGGTGAGTGCCTCTTTTTGAGGGTGTAAGAATTGCCCCATTTTCACCTCTGATAATTACTCGTTGTACTTTGGCACATGCTCCTTTTCTTTCCTGATAAGTGTCCCCTAGTCCTCTTATCATTAAACGCGCCCTAGCTAATTTCAAGCGACTAAGAGCAATTTCCCCAAAGCTCGCTCGCTACGCTCCCACGCATCTATAAATGATATACTTATGTTACTTATCAAGGTTTTTTCAGTCTTCCGTTATGAGAATGTGCTTATAACCCCATTAGGATTGGGTTTTTTCCTCTTTATAAGATGAAGTTTTTACGCACTTCGACCTCATACATCTTAAAAATGATTAGATGCGTTAACTCTAAATCTAGATCTATCAATACCGCTTCCCTACTACCCGGTTACTTGTTGGGGTACCAGTTCTTGGGCTTGGGCTTGGCCTTGGCCATGTTCGTCCGCAAGATCCAAGCCGGCTGCCTGAGGTTGCGATGCTTCTCGGCCTAACTCGCCTACGGGGTCGCTCATTTTGTCCCGACTCCTTCGCCATGACAGTGGTACCCATCTTCCTCTTTGATTCCGGCATGCCGGTCGCTGAGCTGGTTCCAATTTACAGCGCTGAGCAAGACTACACCACAGAGATGCCTTGACGAGGAGTTAATAACAAATATGACGTTAACGAATACCAAAATTCGAACAAGGAAATTAACAAAGTCAACGTCAGTTAGTTCGAATATGAACCAATTAACTTTTTGATCGTCCAAATCAACATGTATTGCCTCTCTTCAAAATGTCACAAGTTAATGACACAATTTCCACGTGCACACGCTCCCGAAGTCGATCTTGATGAGTTTCTTGTGTAAAAGGGAGCGCATTCTGAAACGCGCAACAAAAGCGCGCATTATCTAGACGAGAAGGGCCAAATTCTTGACAAAATGTAAACAAGCTTATTTTTGCGTCACAATGGCCAGCAAAAAACAAAACAAAAGAGCGAGTGGCCTACCAGTCGTGTATTAACATTTTGAAAGCACTTTTGTATCTCTTTAAAATGTCTTATATATAATAATAATAAAGCAACGGCTTGGACACCTGTTTCCTAAGCATAATTAAAAGGTCATCAGGTTAACAACAATTACCATGAAAAGTGGTAGTACACAGTTCCATTTTCTATGTAGTATGAGAGCTTGCCTTTTCGATTTGAAATGTATTTTTCTTCTTTATGCAAAGTAAAGATCATCCTTTTAAGACAATCAATCATTGGCCTGTTTTTATTTTTCATGCACAGGTAATACACGGTTTTGCTTTTTCTGTTGGGGGCGCCTCAATTGAGGTATTTATTTACATTAAAAATGTCGATCAAAATAAAGTTGTGAGAACAAATATATTTCAAGTACAAATGTTATTAATACAAATCACTTATTTTCTCATGGTTTGCTATTCTTCATTAAAAATGCTTTTAACAGTATACCTGGCAACCTTTCCTCTGGCTTTGTTACTGATATAAGACATAAGTCTGTCTGAAGACTAAAACTTTGTATATACGCCGGAATGCAATCCTTATAAACAGTCTTTCTCTCTGTCAATATTGACCTCAAATAAACAAGAGACAGTGTACTTCACAACATGTTTGATATAATTAAAGACATATTTGTTCCGGATAACATTCAACATGCACTCTGTGGCACCGGGGGAATCATAGGTCGTCAGCTAATCCCCATTTGTAAAGATTTTTTCTAACAGGTAGTATTTTGTGAAACAATTTGAAATTAAACTCTCTCAAGCGATGTGCCCTTATATGCGTAAAATTGCTTTTGAACACGGAGAACAAGTCAAAGATTCTTTGAAGTATATTTTCCCCCTAAAGACAGCACCTGTTGGTGAATGTCTATTTACAAGATATCAGATTGTTTTAATGACTTTATATAGATGCTTACGTCACTGTTAGGTAAAGAAAATTCGCCCCGTACGTAATTCTTCTAAATTTATAATAAGGAATTTCAAGAGAGTGAATACGATATATTGGTTCAGAGTTTTACTAATAGAATTTACTATCAAAATGAAATACTGTGTGGGTACTAGTCCAACATGGAAATAAAAACTTAGGTTTTATTCCAAAACGTCTGAACTATTTAAATTGCCAAATGATTTTTATAATGGTTTCTGAACTATTGCAGCTCTAACGTACATTCTGGAGAAGGCTTTATAACCATTTTGAAAACCTTCTAATTAAAGAACAGAACATTTTGCAGAACTTTAAACTGGAACTCTTGTGTTTTTGTATCAATAATTGTATTGATCATTTTTTATCGTACTTTACACAACTCAGTATCACTCAAATCATGCTTATTTCTTAAACGAACAAAGCTCGGAGATTGCTCTCTCTTCATTTCAAACAAAGTTTACATGAAAGTAATTATTTTGTATCACCTCAATATGTCTCATTAGGCATTACTTTATTTGTAGTTATTCCTTTTATTTCATCTTTGTGAACCTGAGTATTTTTAATCACTACCCTTCTTTGTGCATGAAGCTTCTCCTTGCAGCAATAAATAGTCTTTCTTATTATTTATGTTGACTCGATTGTTCGACTAGTCGTATCTTTTCCATTGCACTATTTGGCAATATAATATAAAGTCGAGTTACAATTTCCTTTTGAAACAAATGTTAACAAGAGATCATTTTATTGTATTATCCATAATCTGAACACATCGATGCTTTTCAACCTTCAATATTTCTGTGTTTTGCTGTTATAAATGTCAGACTACACTATTTGTCAAATTACTTAAGCATATCGAATGGTACTCTAACTGACTTATAATCTAAACAAAATGCACAAAAATCATCTGCATATAGTCATATTTTTTATTCCCTTGAGTTAAAAGTAATACCTCTAATTTATGTGTTATTTCTTGAAAGAGAGGCTACAATTTCAATTGCAATCAAGAAAAGATACAGGGATAAAGGGTCCCCATGCCTTACACATGTAATTACTGAGTACACACCCTTTAATGTAACAATAGGGTGTTTTAAACCATTTACTTAATGTTGGACCTACGCCAACCCATTCCTGTGCTTTACAAATATATTCATGGTCTATTAAATTGAAGCATTTTCAAAGTCCTTGAACCTGACATAGAATTCCTTTGTAAGAACATCGTTACCTGTTGATTTACCTGTAGGCATTTCATTAAAGGGGTTGGTAACTTTTTCTCAGATTCTGATACAAAATTCTTGATTTAGCTCATACTGCAATGATAATTTATAAACCTGTAGGTCAGTCAGAAACCTCATGACTTTTACAAGCCGATCGCCTGTCTGATTATCAATATATTTATGATTGGAAGTCGAAATTTTAAAAACCGTTTTCAAAAGTGTTTAAAACACTACAGTCTAATAATTATGGTAAAACAGGACACTCAAAGATTTTTACTTGTTGGGACACTTCATGATAATTTTTAAGCGCAATTTCCTTAGGGCTTCAATTTGACACCATATCACAGACACTGATAACACGTAGGGCCATGCATCTCAGATTTAACATTGTTAAACGATGCCTTTAACCACTGTCTGGCACTTTGCTTTTGTTAACTGGTCTTCACCAATGTCCCGAAACTCTTCTTCCCGTTGATTAACTTTGTTGTCGAAAAAAAAATCAGTTTCTCTCATTCAGTTCAAGGTACTTTTTTAAATTCAAATAATGATCTTGTTTTTAATCCAATCAGAATGTTTTTGTTATTTTATTCTCTTTATTATCCACGAAAAAGCTTACGAATGATGATTCAGTTTTATCGTGCTTTTCGAGAGACAAAATGTATGTATTGCTTCTTTCTCCATACTCTGTCTAGTTGGCTTTAGATCAAATAATCAATCCATCTGAAATAAAGCAATTAAACTGTTTGAGAATTTTTGAAAAATATCTAGAATCCATGTAAACAATGATATTTAAAAAAATAATGCTGTAAGGCGCCTTACAAGGAAAGTTATAAACTATATCCTTTGGTCAAGATGTAGCATTTTTGAAGATTCTAGTGGTAGATTTTTCCTTAAATATAGAAGTAAAAGAAAAATTAAATGTATAAAGGAATAAGGTAATTGTTGAGTTGGTGGAAGCAGAGAGATTTAACAATGATGGGTAGGCTTTCTAATTTGGGTGGGGTGGGAGGAATAAAACTAACAAAATTACTTTGTATTTAGATTATCAGTTTAGAGGTATAAACAAGGTGAGTTTCGAGTTGTTGATTAAAGCATAGAGGGATATATAGGTTTTAAAAAACTTACAGAAGATAATAAAATGAAATGGATGCAGTATTTCAATCATGTGACTATCTCTATAGAGTATGAGATATAACATTGTCAAAATTATATATAGCCTATATCCATTGTAAGTGGGGACGGTTAAAAGGGATTTCAGATGAGATATGAACTATTTAAAAGAAACGAGCTCAATTTCAATAACAAATTCATACGAGTAAAAGGGAAGTGCTTATATTACAAACAAGTTTTCAATTAAATATATATATTTATTAAAACATATAATAGACTCTGAGTGGAAGCTTGAAAACTGTTTGCATATTTTAAACAGCTGGGATCGAATGTTAATGACTTTAAAACGATAGAGATAATTTATAAACACTTCCAGTTAGCTAGAAAAGAAAGGTGAGAAAAATAATTCATACGGTTCATTATGTACAAGGAAATGCGTTTCAACTGGGAAAAGTATTATATCAATAAACGATATTTTATCAAAACATTCTATGCGGAATTTGTTAAACAGAAATCAGTTTTACGCCAAATCTTGTCCGTCTGATTTTGGGAGAGAATGCCTTCTCTCATTCCTTTCTTTTACTATTTCTTCTTCCCCTCTTCCTTTTCCTCCCTATGTTTCTCTTCATTCTTCTTCTTCTCCTTCTTCTACTTCGTTATCTTTTGTTTTCTTACTTTTCTTTTTTCTCACCATCTTTACACCAACATTGTAATGTATACCCCTCTGTTGCTATTTGAATTGTAATTTGCATGTGTGCCTCTACTCTTTCTATTTGAATACACATACACTGTTTAAAAAAAGTTGGGCATATGTTACTGGGTAAATCGAATTTGGGCAAATTTTGTTCGATAATTGGGTTATTTTCTCCCAACCATTTACTATATGAAGTTACCTAATGAAAAGTAAAACTAGGTTGGGTAGGTATTACTTGGCTGTTGGGCAAATGTTGTCCAATAATTGGGTTATTTCTACCAGTCATGCAATTACGGATTAAATAATTGGGTAATGTTATTGGGCAAATTTAAGTAGGGCCATTTTGGTCCAACAATTGGGTTAATTTCTTCCAACCATGTATCTACCGATGAAATAATTGGGTAATGTTATTGGGCAAATTAAAGTTAGGCCATTTTGGACCAAATTTGTGTTGTTCTATCCCAATCATTTACTACATGCAAAGTAACCCAATTAAATGTTCAAAATTAGTTGGGCAGATGTTACTGGGCAAACGTAAGTAGGGCCACAATTATGCGACAATATGGTTCTGTTATCTTAATAGAGGTATCGTGGTCGAGTGGATATGTCACCGGACTGTGGATCACAAGTAAATATAATATTTTATCCAATTTATTTGCCCAACTAGTCTCTAATATGCTACACATTATGTTGAGAATCGGGTGAATTTCTGATTGGGTAATGTATTTTTGGTTTAAAGTTAGGTATTATCTTTTTATCCAACACTGGGTAACTCATGCCAAATCTTTTAATTTACCCAACAGTTGGTTGGACACATAATCACCCGCATGTTGGGTAAAAATTGGGCAATTTTTTGGCCCAATATTTGTTTAGAGTGTAGGTACATAACGCAAATGTTGTATGTCCCACAATTCTTTCACTGAATTTTTAGTCAATACTACTCAGCGTGTATGTTTGCGTTTTCGGTTGTTTTTCTTAGAGAGTACCCTCATTGTCAAGATTAGAATTCAACCTATCCTTTAAAAAACATCTGTACGCGCGTGTAATTTTCTTGTATAATGGTGTGATCGGCGCGCACGTCCTTATGGCGTACGAATTGAGAACCAAAGACAGGGATATTAGTCCATGCAGTGGACGAGTGACAGGCAATAACTTGTGAGAGGAGAGGCCAGAGAGTTGAGCAAACGAGAGTATCACGGAAAGACAGACCAGGATCAGTAGAGCACAGCAAAAAGGAGAAGAAGAGAAAAAAATAAAAAATATAATAATTGTTACTACTTCGAAGAAGGAGAAGGAGGAGAAGAAGAAGAAGGAGAAGAAGACGGAGAAGATTCTGATAGAATTGATAGACTTGTCTCTCTCTAGGATGATTTGGAAAAAACAATTTGCTTTTTTCTTTTGCGTCGCTTTCATCTGTGATGTACCAAAGTCATCAGAGGCACATTCGGGTAAGATTATAAAAAATAGTTATATTCGACTTTCCGAATTTCCGAAAATCTTCATATTTCACTAGGGTTTCTGTTCTTGTCTTTCGAAAACTGATATTTTTTGTTTAGTTTTACCATATAATGTACTCCCCCCCCCCCCTCTCTCTCTCTCTCTCTCTCTCTCTCGCTATCTATCTCTCTCTCTCTCTCTCTCTCTCTCTCTCTCAGTCACTCTTGTTGGTAATTGTTGAGGCGTTGTTGAGCATAGTGTAATTATGACAAGAATATCAAGTTGATTCCGAATGCTTTTTGTATATTTGTTTCCTTGGTTTAGTTGTTTTGCTCCAGTCCAATATTTAAATTCTCTATTTGACAAGTTCGAAAATGTACTTTTATCTTGTAATGTCTATGACCCGTAAAGGACCTGGTTTGTTACGGAATTCCACAAAAAAGAAGGTGTTGATTATCGTGAAGATAACAAAACTTACATAGGTGGAGCATATATTTTGTTCACAGTTGCTGAGCATCTTCCGCGATGTTACTTTCTATTTGATTTGTTTGATTTGATTCATTTAATTTATCTTCATGGTCATTTTTCAAATTTACAAACTAACTCCAACAAGGTCATGAAAATGATGAAATTGTGTAATTATTTCAACATCAATGTAAAATACTTACATTGTAATATTAACATATTAGGTTTTGAAGAAACTCTTGCCTTCAAGGCAAAAGGAGGTAAACAACAAAATCTTAATTGATGATGAAATAATAACTGACAAAGTAAAGGTGGCAAGTTTATTGAATGAAAATTGTAATAATGTAAGTTCAAATCTACAAACTGGTACATGTTCTAGCATTGTAGATGATAATTTCAATTCTTTACAAACGTTATCTCAAACCGCTTTTTCTTTTGCATTTCAAGAAATCAAATCAGAATTTGTTAGAAATGAACTACGCAATATTGATTGTAAAAAGGCTTTAGGAATGAATGGTCTACATCTCAAGTTACTCAAATTATCTGCAGATATCATTGCAAAACCACTGACTATTTTATTTAATCAATCATTAAAAACTTCACGATTTACATTTGATTTCAAGATTGCAAAAATCACTCCGATACACAAAGGAGGAACGTTAATTTCAGGCCCATTTCAATACTGCCCTCTTTGTCGAAAACTCTAGAGAAAGCCGTACATAAACAATTATATTCTTACCTTGAAGGTATTACAAAGTCCCTCTCAAGGTCAAGATATTAATTTAGCTATGAACAATGTTTCTTGACTAAAATCTACCGATTAGCTATTCTCGTTTGGAAATTATATATCCCAACTACATATTCTGATATTTTCATGGTCGCAGCTACCATTGTACGGCCATAGGCGCTATTTGAAATTTATCCAAATTTACCGGGAGCACCGATAAATGTTTATATTCAATTTTTCTCGAAAACAGAAGTGTTTTAGGGGCTAATTTTTTTAGTGCTTATAATACATCCACAGGGGCATCCAAATATATCAAAATTGTAAAGATTCACTATCCACCCAATTTTCAAAATTACCTTGAAGGTATTACAAAGTCCCTCTCAAGGTCAAGATATTAATTTAGCTATGAACAATGTTTCTTGACTAAAATCTACCGATTAGCTATTCTCGTTTGGAAATTATATATCCCAACTACATATTCTGATATTTTCATGGTCGCAGCTACCATTGTACGGCCATAGGCGCTATTTGAAATTTATCCAAATTTACCGGGAGCACCGATAAATGTTTATATTCAATTTTTCTCGAAAACAGAAGTGTTTTAGGGGCTAATTTTTTTAGTGCTTATAATACATCCACAGGGGCATCCAAATATATCAAAATTGTAAAGATTCACTATCCACCCAATTTTCAAAATTTCACAAAACTTTGTATTACCTTTAACCAAAATAATCTATTATCATAACGTCTGGATTTAGACCGCTTTATTCCACAACCACATGTCTCACAGAAATTACTGATTACCTTCTTGATAATATGAACTCAGGTCAGATCACTGGAACAACATTTTTACGATCTTACGAAAGCGTTTGACGTTATTCCACATAAAATAATACTTGATAACTAATTTTGTATGACATGAGTAACAAGGTGTATGAATGGTTTAAATCTTACTTAATAGACCAGTTCACGGTTATCACATGGCTGCAATGACCCCGAATATCCACAGATCTTCAAAACATGAAGAGGTCCCACTTTGTACATTTTGAAATAATCACTCCTACAGCGATGGAGATGCTACATACTTATAGCCTTTGTTTCCCTTTTTCAAAGAATACTTCCACCTGTGTATCATGGAGTGCTCTGCTTGTGCATAATGAATAATGATTACATAACTTTCATGAGCACATATCCAGTATTCCGTCTCCGTGTATTTCACAATTTGTTCTGCAATTACCTTTATCTGCTCATGCTCAGACTGCAACCGTGAACTGGCTTATTGGTAGACAACATTGTGTTACTATAGATAATCATTGTAGCGAGTATTTAACTGTTAAATCCGGGGTGCCACAAGGGTCAATTCTGGGCCCCTTGGTTTTTTTGTTTGTACATTAATGACATTAATAATTTAAAATTTCATAATAATTCCAAAATATCACTTTATGCTGACGATACTGTTATATTTAATAATTCTAATTATTTTTCTGAAGTTCAAGAAAATTTACAGAATGACTTTGATTTAATATGTAAATGGTTTGATATAAATAAGATTCATATACACCCTCAGAAAACTATGGTGATGTCCTTTGGATCAAACAAAAAAGTTGGAGAACATTCGTCTCTCAATTAAATTAAATGGTAAAAACTTACAGTGTGTCGAAACAATAAAATACCTAGAAGTTATACTTGACTCACAGCTTACGTGGTCTGAACATATAAAATATATAAGTACTAAAATATCTCGTTCTATTGATGTATTCGTCGTATAAAACGCCTAATATACAACTCTTGTAAACCTCTATTTTGCATTAATTTTACCACATATCGGCTATTGTTGTACTGCTTGTGGGGAAACTGCTCAAAGACAAATTTATCGAAGCTGCAAAAGTTACAAAATAGATTTGCGAGATTGATTTTAAATAAGGATTACGACACACCACACTGTACGCTTCTTACGACTTTAAATTGGCAATCGGTCGAACAAAGATTAAAATATCACTACTAGTTTAAACATATTTGTGGCTTACACCTGGGTGTAAGCCACAAATGTGTTTAAACTATTGAAATTTCTCCCAGGAAGCGTTAGCTTTTAAAACTATAAATGTCATGGCCCCAACTTATCTAAAATCACTTATCAATTATCGCACCTCAACTACTGTACCCGCTATTCACTGAATTCTCTTCTTTACATCCCATACCCCAAAACCGACTTCAAAAAAGATCATTCTCGTATAAAGCAAGCACCCTATTTAATAAACTTCCTCCCTCAATTCAATCAACCAAATCAATTCAAATATTTAAGCGCGGATGCCAATTGGCAAAGCATTTATTATACTAGAATCTCTGTTCTTATTTCCCTCTACCGAGGGGGAGAGAGAGAGGATGGGGACAGCCGCGGATCCAGGGGGGGAAGGAGGGGGGGAAGGGGGGAAAAGGGGGGAAAAGGGGAAAAAAAGGGAGGAAAAAAAGAAGGGAAAAAAAAAAGGGAAAAAAAAGGGGGAAAAAAGGAGGAAAAAAAGAGAGAGAGAGAGAGAGAGAGAAGGAAAAGAAGGGAAAGAGAGAGAAAGGAAAAGAAAGAAGAGGAAGAAGAAAAGAAAAGGGGAAGAAGTGATCGGGGGGCGAAAGAGCCTCGCCTCCCCCTCCCCCAATCAAAAAAAATAAGAGAGAAGGAAGGAAATAGAAAGAAGGGGGTATCAGTTGCAATTTTTCCACCAACAAATTGTGGATCGGGGTTTGGGGTGGGGCAAAATGCCCTTGTCCCCCCCCCCCCCCCCCGCCCCGCTAAAAAAAAGAGAGAAAGAAGGAAAAGGAAAAAAGGAGAGCTAAACGGGACCGAAAAAAGGTGAAAAGAAGGGGAAATAGATCATTTGCAGTTAATCCCGGCAACAACGTATGGAGAAGGGTGGGGGCCGAAATGACCTTGCCTCCCCCTCCCCCCCCCCCCCCCCCATCAAACCTAAAAGAGAGAGAAGGAAGGGAAGGGAAAGGGAAAGAGGAGAGAAAGGGAAAGAAAAAAAGAGAAAGAAGAAAGGTAGGGGAGATCAGTTGCGATTTTTCCGCCAACAAAGTGTAGATCGGGGGGGGGGGGGTTGGGGCACTGGCGTATTGATCGGGGAGGGGGCTGTAATAACTCCCACAAATGTAATAACGCCCACAAATGTAATAACACTTTACCCATAAATGTAACAACACCCACAAATGTAATAACACTTTACCCACAAATGTAATAATTTCACCCACAAATGTAATAACCACTTTACCCACAAATGTAATAAATTTGGAGTGATATTTTGAATCACCCACAAATGTAATAATGACTTTACCCACAAATGTAATAAATTTGAAGGGATTTTTTGTCGAATTTAAAACTAAAACCCTGTAATAAAGCATGGGTATAGCGCGCAGTCTTTGCTCCAGACCCGGTTATTTAAAAAAAAAATTAAAATCTTCAAAACTAAGACCCCACCATCTTCCAAACTAAGACCCGCTAATAGAGCATGGGTTTAGATTGTAGTTTTTCTTCCAGACCCGGTTATTTCAAAACTTTTTAAAAATCTTCAAAACTAAGACCCCATCATCTTATTCCTGTGGAAGAACTAAGTTCTTCTTCTTCTTGATTTGATTTTGTTTGGCAATCAGTCACAGTTGACTATTTTTGCCACACACTATTTTATGAATTATTTATATACCGGTATATACATTATATGTACAATTTCATGTCATAAATGACTTTTTTTAGGATTCTTTCTCTTTCCATCCCCTTTCCTGCCGCTTATTTTCTTTTTAGACCCTATATATATTTTTTTTTTCTTTTTTTAGAGAGAGAAAATTCAATAAATTAAAAATTTGGAAAGAGATGGCCTAGCCTAGCGAGTGTTTACGCGCACGTACGTGCGCGTTCAAATACCACCTCTCTATGCACATGTGCACTTCACACGAACATAAGTATTGAGCGTAGTCTTTCCTCCAGACCCGGATTTTCAAAAGTTAAAAAACAAACAAAAAACAAAACAAAACAAAACAAAACAACAAAAAAAACCTTTTAAACTAAGACCCCTCCATCTTCTAAATTAAGACCCGGTAATAAAGCATGGGACTAAAACGTAGTCTTTACTTCAGACTCGGTTATTTAAAAAAAAAAAAATCTTCAAACTAAGCCCTCACCATCTCATTCCTGTGGAATAACATGGGTATAGAGCGTAGTCTTTCCTCCAGACCCGGTTATTTCAAAGGAAATAGAAATTTAAACAAATCTTCGAAACTAAGACCCACCATTTTATTCCTCTTTTTTTTTCATTTAAAAATAAATTACATTATTACATATGTGGATACAACACGTCACAAATAAATGATTGGTCGGCGGTCACACGAACTGACGAATCAGTCAAAATGGTCCATATATATAACACACAGAGGAGGAACCGATTCGATGGTTCGTTGACCGTCGACGATTTCTTAATCATGTAAATATTCTAACGCCCACAAATATCCTGAAATTCAATGTTCGTAGAAAAAAAAGTAATTGAATAAGTGACCTTAAATGTATTTAAATATTGACGCTGATTGTATTATGCATGTGATTATGAAATATGTTCACGATATGTAACATATATTTATATATATATATATGTACGCTATTAGTGACATTAAAACGTTGGATTGCGATGTTATATTTTCATGAGTGCGTGAATGAATTACCTTTCTTCATGTGATGAACATATCAATTACTTATACTGAAGACTACCAATTGGTACGCGGTACACGGTGTGAATTCATGAGAACGAAATTTATTCAAAGGCAAATACAAACAAAACACATTTATATTACAGTTTTCCCTACTTCTGAAACACTCAAGCAGCTATAATTATAAAGAAAAACAAGTCTGAAATGATGATCGGTTAACAAGCAAATAACAACGCATACTTTCATATAACAAATCATAAATAGCTGTATAACGAGATCGCGCGAAACATATTTGCATGTTTTGAATGAACGATTGCAGAACCATTTGACTGATAAAATATCTATATACTCTTTCAATCAATGTGAGTAAATTGCAGAGGTTATGGTTTTATAGTATTAAATGCAATGATGGATACATAGATTTTGTAAGATAGAAAGTATTTTATTCCAAACGAATGAAGAGGTTGTTTCATTAATATACAGACGGTAACAGAACCAAAATAATTATTACGTATAAAAAGGTGGAGTAACTCACATGTCTTTTACAAGCAAACAAGGTTATAATTTGGGCAATATTGAACCTGATAACATCAACTGAACTTGATATAAAACGCAAACAACCTAACACGTGACAATTCTTCTAAGCTAGGAAAAACAAGAGAACAAGATGCCGAAATACTAAAATACCTGGCTTTCTGTAACTTAGTATTCGTCCATATAAAACTACTTAACACGTACAACTCCAAAAGTTTTTCAGTAATACTTTTTAGATGGTTTAAGAGTAGACGGAGTTGAAATGAAGTATGACTGATCAAAAGGAAATAATTATTTTAATTATACAATGAGATAACGAATATTAACAACCTCTACCTGATCTCTGTTGAAGAGTTTGGCGTTTGCCACTTTTGAGCCATTTTTCAACCTTAAACAGAAATCTGATTAAAGACATAAATGCAAAACAAACCATACACTTGTATAAGGATTATAAATACATGAATATGTTAGTGATTTTAAAAAGCAATAGAGGCATGTAGTTTCCAGGTATTTGCTTTCACACTGAGATAACATATTTTATGATATATAGTTCACTCATATGACACATAAATTTTCTTTACAACGGTTTATACACTTATAGTGTAGACAAAGAATCACACATGATTGGTCTGTAATATACTACGTGAGAATTAACCCGTTTAATGGTTTGCAGTGGGGGCGCCCCCCCCCCTCCCCCCCCCCCCAAAAAAAAAAAAAAACGCCGGCCAGAAAAAGAGAGGAGAGAAAAAAAAAAGGACGTATGAAGAAAAAGGAACAGACAAAAAACATTTTTGAAATTCAGACAAGGATTAAGATTCGAAAACGGTACAACGAATCGTCTTCTTTCTCTAATGATTTAATGTAACGTAAAAGCTTCCGCGCTTCGCGCGGAAGGGGGAAAACTGTATTCATACGAGGATTATTTTCGAGAACGGTAAAACAAATCGTCTTGTTTCTCTCATAATTAAATTAAACGTCAAAGCTTCCGCGCTTCCCGCAGGAGGTGGGGTAACTGAATTTAGACAAGGATTAAGCGTCGAGAACGGTACAACGAATCGTCTTCTTTCTCTAATGATTTAATGAAACGTAAAAGCTTCCGCGCTTCGCGCGCGCGGATGGGGGGGGGGGAACTGAATTCAGACGAGGATTAAGAGTCGAGAACGGTACAACGAATCGTCTTCTTTCTCTAATGATAAACGTAAAAGCTTCCGAGCTTTGCGCGGGAGGGGGAGGGGGATGAATTTAGACTAGGATTAAGAGTAAAAAACGGTTCAACGAATCGTCTTCTTTCTGTAATGATTTAATGAAACGTAAAAGCTTCCGCACTTTGCGCGGGAGGGGAAAACTGAATTCAGACAAGGATTAAGAGTCAAGAGCGGTACAACGAATCGTCTTGTTTCTCTAATAATTGAATTAAACGTTAAAGCTTCCGAGCTTTGCGCGGGAGGGGGGGGGGGGTGAATTTAGACGAGGATTAGAGTAAAAAACGGTACAACGAATCGTCTTCTTTCTCTAATGATTTAATGAAACGTACAAGCTTCCGCGCTTCGCGCGGGAGGGGGGGAGGGGAAAACTGATTCAGACGAGGATTAAGAGTCGAGAACGGTACAACGAATCGTCTTCTTTCTCTAATGATTTAATGAAAGCTTAAAGCTTCCGATCTTCGTGCGGGAGGGGAAAAACTGTATTCAGACGAGCAGGCACGTACGCAGGGGGGGGGGGGTCGAAACCCCCCCCCCCCCTTCGGGTTTTTTATGTGTGTATTTTGAGCAACCCCCCCCCCCTTTTTGTGATTTAAAAAAAAAAAAAAATCATGCTAATGGCTGACCTAAAAAAGGTGACCTCACCCTCCCCCAACGGAACAAAATGTCAAGTTTTGAAATTTCGAGACCATAAAAAAAAGTGTCCTCTTACCCCCCCCCCCCCCCCCCCCGCTTATTTAGCGGCTGGCTGAGTCGTTGCGATTTTTGGGGGGACCAAAACAAAAAGTGGGCCCCCCCCCCCCCCTTAAGAAATATTGGATCCGCGCCTGGATGGGAAGATGATGATAGTGACGATGGCAATGTGCTGTGCGGAAAAATAATGAATTACCTCCTTTGCCTCTCTTGTGTTTAAATAAAACAACGCATACACTCACTTGTTATTATCAAAATACTCAGCCACATACTATTATTTTTCTGTGGAATAAACAAATTACATGTACAACGATCTACGAAATATAATCCAGACCCCCCCCCCCTCCCCCCCCCCCCCCCCCCCCTCCCTTACATAAGTCTCCTAATCGCGCGATCCCCGAAAATACCAACACCTACGTTGGAGAAAAAAACATACACGTGCAGTATGCTAGGTCAAAAGTTTGCGCTAATAATATTCTGACAAAAGCCCTTGCTCATAATTAAGTAAGATCTTATATTTCTGTGTGCAGCAATACGGTACGCCCGGCTGAAACCATGGACCTACTACCCTGCACACACCGCTCCGTTGTAAAAGGGTCAATAAGTCAATCGAAATTTGTCATAATACCCTATACTATTAAGCTACATTTATTGATGAACAGCACACTCTTTAGTTACCATAATATCACAGCTCCCCCCCCCCCCCCCCTCCCCAGGTTCCCTTACATGCAATTATCAAAATATTAGTGCAGTAATTCATTTGGTTTTGCCGGTAAATGTAGTAGGGTTTAATACATGCAGTGGCGTACGTAGAATTTTTGCAAGGGGGGGGGGGGGGGGGGGGGGGGTGTTAGAAAATTTTAATCGCGCCGAAAAAATTCGCAACGACTGAGCCAGCCGCTGAATAAGCGGGGGGGGGGGGGTTAAGAGCACATGCTTTGTTGTTTTTTGGCTCCAAAAAAAATTCGCAACGAACTCAGCCAGCCGTCTGAAAATCTCAAAATTTTGCCGACCGATATTTTCATTTGGGAGGGGGTTTGGGCCACCCTTTTGCACACAAAAAAGATATATATAATATATATATATATTTTTTTTTTTTTAATAAAAAAAAACAAATTTAAAGGGGGGGGGGGTTTCCTCAAAAATCACACATATTAAAAACAATTGAGGGGGTTCGATCCCCACCCCCGCTGCGTACGCGCCTGGTTACGTGTATTACACATTATTTTCATTTCCAATTGCTGCAACATCAATTCCATTGCATGTACTTTGACAATCTAACAGCTAAAAACCTAGTCCAGTATCTGCCCGGTCCTTTATAATTCCCTACACACTTTCAAGCCGTCGAAGATGGCGTTATCACAGTCTGAGCATGAGCAGATAAAGGTCATTGCAGAACAAATTTTGAAATACACGGAGACGAAATACTGGATACGTGCTCATGAAAGTTATGTAATCATTATTCATAATGCACAAGCAGTGCACTCCATGATACACAGGTGGAAGTATTCTTTGAAAAGGGGAAACAAAGGCTATTTATATAGTACCTCCATCGCTGTAGGAGTGATTATTTCAAAATGTACAAAGTGAGACCTCTTTATGTTTTTAAGATCTGTGGATATTCATGGTCATTGCAGTAATGTGCTAACCGTGAACTGGTTTATTATGCTCACACATTTTTTTCGCCGGGCGTCTTAATTTAATGATCACTTCGCCATCATCGGCTGGTAGCAAGTAAGTAGGGAGAAGGTAGCGTTGGTGTGGTGGAGATCAAATTTAAATAGGCCAGATTCTGGACTACTAAGAACCATGCTTTGCGTTGTCATTTGTGATTTATTTTCCGAATTGAAATACACGAATAAAGTACCTACATTTGTGCAAATAAACTTATTCTCCCTAGTGGACAATCACAAATGAAAAATTTCTGCAAAAATGCATGCTCATTGTTTTTACTTAAGATGGCTACACTGTTGTAAATGCCTACTCTGTTAAAAATCTTCTCCAAATTTTCAGGACTTTATTTCTCTTTGTTAAATCTGGCTTTAATTTTTAGATAACAATTAGCCAATTTAACATTGTTTTTATTATTATTATTTTATTTTTTTATTTTTTTTTGGGGGGGGGGGGTTTAAATATGCAAAATTTTCCTTTTTATTCATTTATGTAATTTTAATCACTATATGATGTATGACATTCTGACAGATAATAAAATGATGCACTGTTAAACATGAAACAGATGAATCAACATGATTGACATGTCTTTTGTTAACATTTGTTTGCGAGTGAAATGGCTGAACCTCGAGAAAATGGTTAATTGTGTTGGAATTAATCTTCATGCCTGCTCCTGTCATTTTTATGTCTACTTTGCAGACCAGCATTATGCTATTCATTTTGTGAGGAGTACTGTGTCGGAAGTGCGTTGAGGTAGTAAATTTTCTACTGATTAAACAAATTCAATCATGCATTGTATATAACCAATGCTATATTTATTATTTAGCTACAAGCAGAATGGAAAGGAGACTATGGTGCAGCACCATTTTAGTACAAGTACCATGGTAACCAAGGTACGAGAGAACCATGGTAACCGTGGAACCGAGAATCATGATTAACATGGTCCCGAGAACCGTGGTAACGGGAACCATGTTACCGATAACAATGGTAACCATTGTTCTTAAAGGGGTCGTTTAACAATGTTAAATCTGAGATGCACGGACATATGTGTTATATTGAAGCCCTAAAAAATTTGCGCTTTAAAATGATCAAGAAGTGCCTCAAAAGAGTAAAAAACCCTTGTGTGACCGGTTTTACCATACTCGTTTTCCCCAATAGACTGTAGTGTTATGAAAACCGTTTGGCAAACGCAACATTTGATTTCGATTTTCAATCATAAATATCTTGATAATCAGACAGGCGATCGGCTTGTAAAAGTCACGGGGTTCCTGACTGACCTAAAGGTTTATAATTATCATTTCAGCATGAGCTAAATCAAGGATTTTTTAAAGGATCTGAGACAAAGTTAACGGATCCCTTTAAGGTTGATAGTAATTTGGAACAAAAACCATGGTCACCATGGTACACCGAACCTTGGTTACCATCACATAGTCATGGTGCTTTCTCCCTCATATGGAAACGTTGTATCATCCGCTCAATCTGATGTGCGTGCATAGAACAAATAACGATGTTTGCATGAAGAAGTGAAGTTTGTAAAAATTGCGTTTCTTTCCAGCTTTGGGGTAGCCTGGAGTCACTTGGGTAACCTTTCAAAAAGTATAACATTTATATAAAAATTGCACTTTCTCTGTACTTTTGTCGGAAAAAACATAGAAATCCAGCACAATGTCGTCTCTTTTCGCGTTGGAGAAATGCAAAATATCGCAAAACTCTTGCAAGCCCTCACTCGTTCCGTTATGGTCCAGCGGCTTTTGGTGAGCGTCTATGAATATACTAGTCGTTAGCTCTTTTCTGGTATTAAACTTGTTTTGGTTGGTTTCTATATTGTTGTCGGAATTCATCCATTCACACCAGGAACTACCTGCCTATTGAAGCCAGTGGCCCGTGACATCTGCACTCACCACTGTGTTTATGGTCAACTTCTTTTATCTGCTTTTATTAAAACCAACTTATTATCAGGGTAAAATCCCTTTTAATGAGCAGGGGGTAGTTTTCGGGGGTGGTAATTGTCCTAGGGGGTAAATTTCAGGGGCGGGGTGGTAATTGGCTATGGAGGTGAGAATAGGGGGTAATTTTCCGGGGGTAATTGTCCTCGGGGGTGGTTGTCCTTGCACAACACACATACACACACATTTTTTATACCTACATATACATAATTATAAATATTTCAAGGATTGCAAAGTGCATCGATATCAGAATGTGACTTCTCAACGAATTTATCAACATTTTGTTCCTCCTGTTGGAGCGCTTCCGTGCTGGTTCGATATCAGATAGGCCAATGGCTAGTGGCCTTTTCTGGTCCCTCACATCCCTACTCCACCCATCAATCATTTTTTAGTGTTACTGTTGTTGTTAAATTTGTTCTTATTATATTTTATATATATTGCATTTTGTATAGTTGTATTTTGAATGATATAGTGCTGTAAGTTTTTTATTGGATGTGAAATAAACTGAACTTGAACTTGAACTTGAGCTTGACAACAACAAACCATTAAACATGAATAGATGTAGAAGGAAGTTAATGCATTTTACATACATGTACAACCAGAAATTCATGTTAAGCAAAGTTAGGATTCGTATCAACGAAAGAAAACTTGTGCATCTGCTTTATGTTAAAGTAATAATCAAAGTAATACTGAACAAACAGTGCATGCATGGTTGTCAGACTATTTTTTTGTTTTTTCAGAAAAATAATCATATTAATTGTTTTCCTCAGAAGGCTCATATATCGCATCATTAAAGTCTGGAGTAGTTTATATCTTTAATGGAAGAATAAAGAATAACTAGCGTGCCATTACAAAAGCATGGATATATCTTTGGTAAAATCAACATAACTACACAGCTGGTGCAAGAGTTCTTTCCGTTGTTAATTGTCCAGGTCTCGGTGGGCTCAGGGGCGTCGCTAGACCTTTTTCAGTGGGGGGGTGTAGAGGCCAACGATTACCGACAAAACTAGCCACCAATTACCGACAAAATTAAATGTCCAATATCTACAAATTCAACCCTATAAACCTGGGGCCGAAGGCTAAATTGTTTTTCCTATGGACTATCTATAGTACTTGCTAATGCGCAAAATGATCATTTTCCTCGACGACATAAATATACAAATTATTTCTTTAATTTAGTCAGCATAATAGCTATATATTTTAATGCAGGCGCTGAGCTAGGATCTTATTTTAAGGAGGGGCGGTAGTGAGCAAGAGAATCACTTAAAAGCGCGCTCATTAGAGGGGTGTGGGTGATGGGACTCCCGCGCGAAGCGCGGAAGCTTAGACGTTTCCTTAAAATTATTAGAAAAGAAGACGATTTGCTGTACCGTTCTCAACTGTTTATCCTTTTCTGAATTCAGTTTCCCCCCCTCAAGCGCGTAAGCTTTGACGTTTCATTAAATTATGAGAAAAAGCAGACGATTCGGTGTACTGTTCTCGACTCTTAATCCTTGTCCGAATTCAGCTTCTCCCCCTCCCGCGCGAAGTGCGGAAGCTTTGACGTTTCATTAAAATATGAGAAAAAGCAGACGATTCAGTGTACTGTTCTCGACTTTTAATCCTTCTCTGAATGAAGCTTCCCCCTCCCGAAGTTTTGACGTTTCATTAAATTATTAGAGAAAGAAGACGATTCGTCGTTCCGTTTTCGACTCTTAATAAGCCCTATTCATCTGAATGCAGTTTCCCCCTCTCGCGCGAAGCGCGGAAGCTTTGACGTTTCCTTAAATTATTAGAGAAGGAACAAGATTCGTTGTACCGTTTTCGACTTTTAATAAGCCCTATTTGTCTGAATTCAGTTTCCCTCTCTCGCGCGAAGCGCGGAAGCTTTGACGTTTCCTTAAATTATTAGAGAAGAAGACGATTCGTTGTACCGTTCTCGACTCGTCTAAATGAAGTTTTCCCCTCCCGCGATTCCTCGTACTGTTTTCGAATCTTATCAAGCCCACTCATCTGAATTCAATTTCCCCTCTTGCGCGAAGCGCGAAAGCTTTGACGTTTCCTCAAATTATTAGAGAAAGAACACGGTTCGTTGTACCGTTTTCGACTTTTAAGAAGCCCTATTTGTCTGAATTCAGTTTTCCTCTCTCGCGCGAAGCGCGGAAGCTTTGACGTTTCCTTAAATTATTGGAGAAAGAAGACGATTCGTTGTACCGTTCTCGACTCGTCTAAATGAAGTTTTCCCCTCCCGCGCGAAGCGCGGAATTTTTGGCGTTTCATCACAATATAGAGAAAGGAAGACGATTCATCATACCGTTTTCGACTCTTATTCAGCCCTATTCATCTGAATTCAGTTTCCCCCTCTCGCGCAAAGCTCGAAAGCTTTTACGTTTCCTCAAATTATTAGAGAAAGAACACGATTCGTTGTACCGTTTTCGAATTTTAATAAGCCCTATTTGTCTGAATTCAGTTTCCCTCTCTCGCGCGAAGCGCGGAAGCTTTGACGTTTCCTTAAGTTATTAGAGAAAGAAGACTATTCGTTGTACCGTTCTCGACTCGTCTAAATGAAGTTTTCCCCTCCCGCGCGAAGCGCGGAATTTTTGGCGTTTCATCACAATATAGAGAAAGGAAGACGATTCATCATACCGTTTTCGACTCTTATTCAGCCCTATTCATCTGAATTCAGTTTCCCCCTCTCGCGCAAAGCTCGAAAGCTTTTACGTTTCCTCAAATTATTAGAGAAAGAACACGATTCGTTGTACCGTTTTCGAATTTTAATAAGCCCTATTTGTCTGAATTCAGTTTCCCTCTCTCGCGCGAAGCGCGGAAGCTTTGACGTTTCCTTAAGTTATTAGAGAAAGAAGACTATTCGTTGTACCGTTCTCGACTCGTCTAAATGAAGTTTTCCCTTCCGCGCGTAGCGCGGAATTTTTGGCGCTTCATCACAATATAAAGAAAGGAAAACGATTCGTCGTACCGTTGTTGACTCTTAAACTTTGTTTGAATATTGTTTCCCCGAAAATTTTAAACCTCCGATTTCTTTAGCTGATATTATAGGAAAGTGAAACTTCGAGAAAATATTGTAGTTGTAGTCACTCTCGAAGTTGTCACAGCGGATAAGAAGTCACAGTTCGTAGGGAAAAAAACTTGTCGGAAGACCGACAATATACATCTCACCGACTTCAAACTTCTGCGTTGATAACTTGATATAGTACACGAGGATCGAGCAAGAATACCGACACAGCTGACCCGACACAGCAACATATTTACCCGTGTCTTTCTTGCTCCCTCGACGAGACGACTCCACCCAACAACCCCCTTCTCTCTTTTACTCCCACTCCTCCTCTCTCAGACTCTTACCTCCCCTCTCTCTCCTCTCTTTTATCCCCCGTTTCTTTTGTTTCCCTTTCACTCTTTTTTCTTCTTTTCCCTCTCTTTTTTTTCTTTCTTTTCCTTTCTTTCCTCTCCTCCCTCCTTTTCTTTTTTCTTTTTCTTTCCTTTCTTGTCCTTTCTTTCTTTTCTTTTCCTTTTCTTTTTTTCTTTTCTTTCCCCTTTCCCTCTCTTTTTTTCCCTCTCCTTTTCTCCCCCTCTTTTTTCCCTCTCTTTTTTTCCCTCTCTTCTTTTCCCTCTCTTTTTTTCCCTCCCCCTTTTCTCTTTTTCCCGACGGCAGCGCAATTTTACCGACAATATCCTGACAGGTGGGGGGGGGGGTGTCGCACCCCCCCCCCTTTGGCGACGCCCCTGTTGGCTGCCGCTAATACCAAACAAGATCAAACTAACAGCCGCAACTGCTGAGTATTTAATGTTAAACTATTTATAAATGCATTGTTTACGTCTCCCAAATTATTATCAATTATTTTGTTTACGTATTTTCTTTTTAGTTTGTAATGCATGTGCATTTTTGTTTTCATGTTCACAGTTGGATCGTGTCGTCGTCCGCCGATCACGATCACGATCAGCTTATGTGACCCAGGAGAAACGATCAGAATCACCAAAGTAGCATGTGTGAGGCAAGATGCTTGCGCTTATCTGAGACCCTCTCTGGAGAGTCAATGTGGTAACAGTGACGAGACGACGGTACCGTATGCTGCGTATTGCGAGACTCGCAATCCATGTACCATCACTGGCTCATGCAATGAGAGTTCAACGTGCCAGGGGAGGTACGCCAACTTCGAAGCTGTTTATACATGTAAGTAGGCAAATGGGATCGTCAAAGCCATTGGAGACAATTATTGCATCATGTCTTTGAGATATTTTTAAGAATACCAGTAGTAACCAAACAGAGCTATTTGGCATACAAAAGAAAAAATACAACAAAAATCGTTTGAGAGGTTATGGTATTGGTTTTGATGTACATTTTTTATAGTGCTTTCTTTGTCCAGATGAGGTAAGGATGTGTATTATATATTGCTTTTGCTTGTTATTCAAATACGTTAAGGGGCATGATTTTGATTTAAGCATTTATGTTGTATTTTGTTTTATTTTTGTAACGACATAATGTCTTATTTTAAGCCATGTTCTATCTAAACCTAATAATCATCAACTATGTTATCTTAGGGACGTTGCGCTTCAAACATTTTTGTATTCATGCACTGTTCCTACTATGTATTATATCTCGATGTAACCCACTGAATGTTATTATCTGGTAACATTTATTTTACATGGTGAATAATAAAACAAACAAACAAATAAATAGTGTCTCAATGAGAAGTAAATGGAAATATATTTGTTAAACCCATCTCATCTTTAAAAGCACTGCATTTAACATTAAAGGTAGAATCTTGTCTAATAATTTGGGGTTTTAGGGTGATCAGAAGCTATCATCTTTTTTTACCACATGCATGAAATGATAACACCTAATCCACTCTAAAAAAAAAAAAAGTCGATGTGAACTAACTGGACTAACACTCTTAGGACCTTGCTCCAGTTATAGACACCGTCAAAGTGGTGGAGAGATGAATATTATATTTAAATTAAAGAGAGAAAGAGAGAGAGAGAAACATAGAGAATGAATGGAAAGAGGGATGGATGTAGAGAGAAAGACGGGATTAAAAGGAGGATAAAAGGTTTCAAAGTCGACATGATAGAATGTTTGTGTTCGTGTAAGTGTGTGTGGTGAATGTGTTCTTGGCTAGAGCATACTTTAGAAGAAAGGGAAGAAATATACATCACTACGTCAAGGGTAATGCCCATTACACTTTGTTAAAGGTTTTCCCTACCAGAATATAAACAGCCACTAGTTGATGCCCTGCCTTTAAATAGCATATTATTTGTCTTTATCAGATTAAGTACACTTTATTCCTTTTATCACGTCCTCCTTGTCCCCTCTTGTCTTTTTCTCTCTCTTTAGTCTCTCTCTCTCTCAAGTTATTCTCATTTAATTAACTTAATTATTACAATTTTTTCTCATTTTATCTCATTTCATATCATTCGCAGGTGTTCCAGGTATGACAGCTGAGGCAACAATCGTGCGTTTTTAATCTTATTATTTTTGTATCATTCGCAATATGCAGTGCATAATGCACATTTTTTTATTCATGACATCATAGTCAGAGAGAAATCATATTTTTTGTCATATCAAATTAACTACATGAATTAAAGTAAATTAAAACATAACAAATGATTACCGATAGTATCAGTACATAGCAACCTCCAAGGAGAATAATTCGTAAACATCAAACTACGCATTTTAATGATCCATGAGTAGCAGGAGGATTTCAATAATTTTCTTTGACTGTAGAAATTGGAGGAATTAAATAAAAGAGCCGTATGATGGAAGGCACGTTTGAGCCTGCCGCCAGCGGTAGCCGGCTGAGCTTATAAAAAAAAAATGCAGCCAGACGCAAGGTGCAGTTAGCTGCAGCCAGCTGGTATTTTTATTTTTGACGCCTCGCCTTATTCGTTTATCTTGAATTCCAGGGACCTACCAGTCAGGTAAATGATAACATCCTTCTGTAGAAAATACCCACAAATATTCGCGCGCACAAACACACACACTCCCCCACATAATCAACCTACACGTACAGGTGCGGATCCAGGATTTTCCAAAAGGGGCGGGGGCCAGAAATTTGAACATAGTGCAGATCGTTATTTCAACTCGACATACCAATACTGATTAGGTCATATTAGAAGCACTTACCGGTACCTACAAGCGGGCACACCTTTGGAAAGGGGGCAGGCTCACGTCCGCGTCTCTTGTCCAATATCAACATTCCCCGCGGTTTAAAGGTAAAAGACCAGTTCTGGTCATACGATTGCATAGTGAAAGAAACGTTGTGAAATCGATCAGAAAAGGGTGATCATCTAGCATATAAGTATTGTTGTGTACTGCAAGGTTCTGGAATCATCAAAATGATGAGAAATTTGGCCCAGTCATGTGAACTTTATCTCTATACCCCTATTTCTCGCAATATTGGTATACTATTTAAGCTTAAATATTTGTTGCCAACATATGTGCTTAGAAGATTTAACCTTGGTATATAGACATTATATGCATCGTTATTCATCATCACCATCTTCATCATCATCATCATAATCGTTATAAATACTGTTATCGTTAAAACTATCAACATCATCGTGTTCTGTTACGTTATCGTCGTTCTCATTGTCTTTAAAGAACTTGAATACAAACCATCGCATAAGTCTTTAAAATAATGAATGGCTCATTATAGGTGCCTGCGCCGTGGACTCGGATTGCGAGTACGGAGGAACTTGTGATTTGACTACATTGATGTGCATGTGTGCAACTGGGTACACTGGTACAACCTGTGGAACAGGTAAGATCTCTTCAAATCTCTTACCTCTCAACTCGGGTTTTGCATCTCCATTCGATCACCAAATAAAAGACACGGTGTAAATTTAGGGCAGCCGCCTTGATTATTTCATTCCTATAACAGCTGAAGAAGAAGCACTATTTTTAGAACATTTTCTCTTTAACACTTGCAAAGTGTAAATAAAGATTAATTGTCGAACAAAAATGCAAAGGTTGATTATTAAAAGCCTTCCACAGGTCCTATCGCTATACAAACTTCATGCTGTCACCAAGGTATTTTGCCTCTTTGGCCTGACGTTATTTCAATATCTCGCAAGACGGGAATGCTACTCGATTAGAAATTTAGAACAGAAGATTTAACTTGGTATATAGACATTATATCCATCATTATTCAATTATCACCATCTTCACCATCATCATCATAGTCTTTTTAAATACTGTTATCTCTAAAATGATCAACATCATCTTGTTCTTTTACTTTATCGTCGTCGTCATTGTCTTCAAAGAACTTGAGTATAAACCATCACATAAGTCTTAACGGTAATAAATGGCTCATTATAGGTGCCTGCGCCGTGGACTCGGATTGCGAGTACGGAGGAACTTGTGATTTGACTACATTGATGTGCATGTGTGCAACTGGGTTCACTGGTTACAACCTGTGGAACAGGTAAGATTTCTTCAAACCTCTTACCTCTCAACTCAGGTTTTCCATTCGATCACCAAATAAAAGACACGGTGTAAATTTAGGGCAGTGGCCTTGATTATTTCATTCCTTTAACGAACTGAAGAAGAAACTCTATTTTTAGAACATTTTTTCTTTCACACTTACAAAAGTGTGAATAAAGCTTAATTGTCGAACAAAAATGCAAAGGTTGAATTATTATAGGTCTTCCTCGGGTCTATCGATGTGGAAACTTCATGCTGTCACCAAGGTATTTTGCCTCTTTGGCCTGACGTTATTTCAATATCTCAAAAGACGGGAAAGCTACTCGATTAGAAAATTAGAAGACTAGATTTAACTTGGTGTATAGACATTATATCCATCATTATTCATTATCACCATCTTCATCATCGTCATCATAGTCGTTATGAATACTGTTATCTCTAAACATCATCGTGTTCTTTTACTTTATCGTCGTCCTCATTGTCTTTAAAAGAACTTGAATATAAGCCATCACACAAGTCTTAACGATAATAAATGGCTCATTGTAGGTATCTGCGCCGTGGACTCGGATTGCGAGTACGGAGGAACTTGTGATTTGACTACTTTGATGTGCATGTGTGCAACTGGGTACACTGGTACAACCTGTGGAACAGGTAAGATTTCTTCAAACCTCTTACCTCTCAACTCAGGTTTTGAATCTCCATTCGATCACCAAATAAAAGACACGGTGTAAATTTAGGACAGTGGCCTTGATTATTTCATTCCTATAACGAACTGAAGAAGAAACTCTATTTTAGATCATTTTCTCTTTCACACTTACAAAAGTGTAAATAAAGATTAATTGTCGAACAAAAATGCAAAGGTTAATCATTATAAGCCTCCTCAAGTCATATCGCTATACAAACCTCATGCTGTCACCAAGGTATTTTGCCTCTTTTGCTTGACGTCATTTCAATATCTCGAAAGACAGGAATGCTACTCGATAAGAAAATTAAAACAGAAGATTTAACTTAGTATATAGACATTATATCCATCATTATTCATTATCACCATCTTCATCATCATCATCATAGTCGTTATAAATACTGTTATCTCGAAAATGATCAACATCATCGTGTTCTTTTACTTTATCGTCTTCCCCACTGTCGTTAAAAGAACTTGAATATAAACCATCACATGAGTCTTAACGATAATTAATTGCTCATCATAGGTGCCTGCACCGTGGACTCGGATTGCGAGTACGGAGGAACTTGTGATTTGACTACATTGATGTGCATGTGTGCAACTGGGTACACTGGTACAACCTGTGAAACAGGTAAGATTTCTTCAAACCTCCTACCTCACAACTCAGGTTTTGCATCTCCATTCGATCACCAAATAAAAGACACGGTGTAAATTTAGGGCAGTGGCCTTGATTATCTCATTCCTTTAACGAACTGAAGAAGAAACTCTGTTTTTAGAACATTTTTTCTTCCGCAATTGCAAAAGTGTGAATCAAGCTACAGTGCCTTACAAAAACGAGAAGGTTGATTACTTTAAATCATTATAAGCCTCCTCAAGTCTATCGCTATACAAACCTCATGCTGTCACCAAGGTATTTTGCCTCTTTTGCCTGACGTTATTTCAATATCTCGAAAGACGGAATGCTACTCGATTAGAACAGAAGATTTAACTTGGTATATAGACATTATATCCATCAATATTCATCATCACCAACTTCATCATCATTATCATAGTCGTTATAAATACTGTTATCTCTATAATGATCAACTTCATCGTGTTCTTTTACTTTATCGTCGTCCTCATTGCCTTTAAAAGAACTTGAATACAAACCATCACATAAGTCTTAACGATAATAAATGGCTCATTACAGGTGCCTGCACCGTGGACTCGGATTGCGAGTACGGAGGAACTTGTGATTTGACTACATTGATGTGCATGTGTGCAACTGGGTACACTGGTACAACCTGTGGAACAGGTAAGATTTCTTCAAACCTCTTACCTCTCAACTCAGGTTTTGCATCTCCATTCGATCACCAAATAAAAGACACGGTGTAAATTTAGGACAGTGCCCTTGATTATTTAATTTCTATAACCAACTGAAGAAGAAACT